>JARK01001346.1:210402-237281 GCA_000688135.1 Ancylostoma ceylanicum
GGCGTGGCTGTCAGAGTTGTAGTTGTATTCAGCATATTGAAAAACCCCAGTAGACACGCCTTTCGGATCCTTGAGCAAAATGGCGAAAAAGTAATAGAATAGAATTAATATGATCGATATTCTCATGAGAAATGATGCCCTATTCGTGATTAGCCCGTTGTAAAACCCCAATAGGCACGTTTTCCCCGAGCTGCGATCAAAAGTGGCGAAAATAATAAAATCGATATAATCGATACTTCCGTGCGATAATCATCTCATATTCGTGTTCAGCGCATTTAAAAACCCCTAATGGACGCCTTTTCTTTGATATTAGTAGATTATCGCATTCTTTTATGTTGGAGGATAATTGTTCACCCGCGCTGGATACGGCGCGCCATCTCCACATAGTGGTGTGCACGCGCGCACAGGGTCACAAATTCTCTGTAATATATATAGTGTATGATTTTTCTCATTACATGGACCATGTGAGTATGCAATATATGTACGATGAATAGTAGGATAACACAAGAAATCTTAGATAATGAGTACAATGTTCGATTTAAGAGAGAGAGATCTCTGACTATTCTTTCTGGTAAAGAAATCCTTCTACTTGTTTCTCAAATGATGACAGTTTAATGGGAGTCGGATATCTCGTGATAATCATCAGATACTATGAGCCGGCTCTGTTGACAAAGAAAGATTCTCTTATGGAGGTCTTAGCTGTTGGGAACGTAATTTTTAGTGATGACCCACAAGTGATTGAGTTCTGTGGTGTGAAGAACTCGTTCATGCGGAGGCTAGTGTAACCTTGTACTATTTTGTGAACCATATGGGATCATTCTCATTCATCTGCTTTCGTTTCTGCAAGTCTTGCTGGGCTCAATTGAAAGGGCTATTACACTCCATGAGATTTTCTGTAGATAGCAGTTTCTCAGATGCGTACCAGATTGAGCAGATGCGTACCTGCGTTCGGGATGGGTTTTTAAAACTCTCATATCAAGCTTAGAAATATGCTTGAAGGATTACAATACAGCTATACTGCTTCTGTTTCAATCGTTCAGTTTAATGACGTCATCGTGCATTCAATAGATAAGTAAGTAAATGGAAATGTATTTCAGCGGTGTTCCTCCAAGAAATCCTGCAATGGCAACGATTGATCAAAACTACTACAGAACTATTGGTTCAGGTCTCATTTCCTTTGCGGACCTTCTCATGGTCAATAAGCACTTCCAGTGCGAAGGTATGGAAATTGGAGAACTTCACAGAAATGATCAAAGGCCGTAGTAACTGCGCTATAACCACCCGTAAACAAACAGATTCAGCAGCTTTGCACTTCATTACCACGGACCTAAATCTTAAATCATGTAATAATGTCCTCATAATTTCGAGTTGGTTTCAATAACAGTGATATAAGTATGTAGCAGGCTAGATCCAATGCCGTACCCTCAGTAAGCTTCTATTGCAGAATGAAGCCACTCGTGCGACCGGCCGAGAATTTTGGAACTCTTGTCCAGAGGGTCTCGTATTTTCTGGGATTTTCGATGTTTTTTTTTTCGAAGTTTAAAGAACATCTTTGGGCTCAGCAGCCCTAACGTGCGTAACAGATGTGGAATTTTCGAGCACCGTCGCTGAGTTGACACACTGCCTTTAAATTCGAGGACGGTGCTCAAATGATGGCAGAAATATTATTTATACTTCGGTTAAGTCGGTTGAACTAGGAGACTCGCATATGTTTGAGAGCACAACTTTCTATTCAACCGTCAGCTACGACGCACTTACTATGACCCTAGCATATTCTTTGAAATGGACGCTGCATCCATGCGTCCATTGAAATGGCCTGAATAAAATTAAGGTGCATTTCCAGACGTGTGTAAATCTCAAAATCCACCAGAATGCGACAGAGGCGGATTCCCCAATCCTAAGAACTGCCAAACTTGTGTTTGTCCTGGTGGTTATGGAGGACCACTGTGCAAAGATCAGGTAACACCTAATATTTGTGCGTTTACAGAACTAATGTTCAAATGCAAATCTACAGGCGTATTTTCTAACTTCGTCTCTTTCACTCATCACTCCCTTTTTAGTAGTAGAATCTATACCGGCCTGAAACCAGCCTGAAGATGCCTTCTTCGCTGGTAAAACCGTTCATAAATTATGTAAAAAAGGGGCTACGCTATGCTTTGAATCCCGACATGTTCAAGAAGCAATTATACATATGATATGCCTTAACGTCTAGACGCATTTTTAGAAAGGCTAGCTCCATTTTTCCCAAATTCAAATAATATGAACACCGTATCAAACCGTTATGTAGAACCTGTTAAACGTACGTGACGCTGCAAAGTGCTAGGTTCCTAAACATCCATACCTTGAGGTCAAAGGGCTAGACAGTCTTGCTTAATCAACTCTTTGTAGCCCACGGAATGCAACGAAGCATTAACAAAAACTGCGACGGAGGAATGGGAACAAATACAAGTGAATGCTTACAACCAAGTAGGAGACCGATACAATTACTTCAAGTGCGTCAGCTGGATTAAGGTTTGCACATTCAGCCAGTTCCAATTTTTTTTTTCCAAGAAAAAAATGGAGAAGTTCGAAGATGCACATAGGAGTCCTTCTAGAGCGTTATATTACACTCTGTCTCTTAAGGGATTAGAAAGATACGTGTGAAAATTCATACAGGCGATAACTTACATTTAGGCTCCTGAAGGCAAGAAGATACAAGTGGAAATTGCCGATATTACTTCGTATGCGGACAAACTAGGCTGCACTGCAGCTGGTATCGAAATCAAGATCCAGGAGGACCAACGTCTTACAGGCCCCAGGTATGCAATGTCTACTCAGGTTCCATTTTATATCTTTTGACGGCCGGAGTCCACGATGCAACAGATAGGGGTACTCAGCAATAGAACCAAAGAGAATTGACCATTTTGAAGAAGCACTTGAAGGTGCTGCCTTTAGCACTTTAAGGTGCTGCGTTTCCTCAGAATAGTTTTTAGGAAGGACGATGTCTCCGCACGTTGTATGACTATCTATAATACTGACCAATCGGGTAAATTGCTCCCTGCTTGCTCCCCGGAACGGATTTTCGCCACTTTTGTACGTAATAGCTTGAGGTGCACCGAGAATATGGGAACAGCCCTCGCGAGAAAAATTTGCCCGAGCATTTCGGACCTTATGCTTTTGCTAAGGTTTTTTGAAATTTTCTTGTATTGTAAATTTTCTACTTTCTGCCCATTCTGATTCTTCAGTTTTAATCGTAGTTCATCCCAAGAACCATCTTTCTACAGCTATCATGTAGCACGGGCGCGTGTGGCGCAATAGTAAGAGGCTCGCTGCGCACGCACACGGTCGATGATTCGATCCCGACCGTGGCCAACCAAGCCATCCATCCCTCCGGGGTAGGTAAATTGGTACCAATAGAGTCTGGGAGGATGAAGCACTGCCTTGGTTCATCGGATGCCCTCCGTAAGTCACTGTACGTCACATACGCATTCAACGCCTCTACGATGCTCAGATGAAGTCGAATGCGTGGCGCATCCCACATGACAGGAATGATCAACGTCAACTTTATGCTTTATCCATCTAGCATCACAACAATGTGTAGACACGCGAGAGTAGTAGCCCTTCGCAGTGTGCACGAATTTTTACCTTTTTAGTGCGACCCAATCCACCAGTGCCTAGGTGGCAGGGGTGATGGTTTTGCCGTGGGAGGATGCTGTTTCTCGAAAACTTCGGCAGAAGTCGAGAAAAAAAAAAACGTACTTATTGCATCCCTATGAGCACAGGGTGCGTGCGGCGCAGTGGTAAGAGGCTCGCTGCGCAAGCACACAATTGATGGTTCGATCCCGCGCCCGTGGCCAACCAAGCCATCCATCCCTCCGGGGTAGGTAAATTGGTACCAATCTCACCTTTAGAGCACATCAACAAATTCTTAGTCGAGTATGTAGTGGTGAGCTCTGCTTCCATATCTTCCTATTCATCTTCCAACGTCCATGTACAATGTCTCAAACATATAACGGTGAATATTAAGGTTCTGCTCCATGAACGATCGTAACCGTAAGCTAGAGTCGCATTCGAACCTCGTTCCCATTATCACCTACGCGCTCGATGGCGCTGTATACGCCACTTTACGCTATCGATACGGTAACTACTTCACAGTGATCAAGAAATTTAGGCTTTATCACAGAAAGCTTTTCAGTTTAATGAGTCGTGTGTTCCGCAACAGCTGGGACGAATGCTGAGAGAAGAATGTATACTGATTTCGTCTAACGCATTGTTCTTTAATGAATATTTTGCACAATTTTTTAAGCGAATTTTTATAAACAATGAGAACAAGTGGAATGGCGGATAAGGTCTGCCACTACTAAAGCCAGAAAAACAGAGAAACGAACAGCTGCGATGCCTGTAGATTCATGACGGCTCCTCTCCTGTAATCAATGCTCTCTTGCGTGCCTCGAAAGACAAGTATTCTCTGACTCCCAGAATACAGAAGCTCTAAAGTCGACATTTCGATAGATTCGTGAAAGCCACTTGTCATTCGATGGAAAAAATGTCATAAAAGTGGTATGTCACTGTCATAAAGGTGCTGTCATAAAGCACAATTGCGAGGAATTATGCAGGTCTATCCCCAGGATAATGAAAAAATATCATGGGCATATCATGGACTCACCTATGATCACATTTTCTTTCGGAACATCCAGCATCTCAAATGCAGTAATTTGCTTATTTACCTTGTTTAGTTTTTCAAACGTCACATAATTTTCATTCTTGGGAATGTCTCTATAATAAATGGTCCACTTTATTTCTGTTCGCATTTCTCCAATTTCTGCAAACCTAACTCACTATTCAAATATCCAATTGCGTCAACAAAGTAGGTAACCATAATGGAGCGTTATCGACTTTTGCGTTCAACCCCATCCGTTTAACTCGACGACCATGCTTTGACATGGCGAAGTAGAAGCATATATAAGCCGTTTGTTGAAGTCTTAGGACCGAATTGAACACTCCTCCCATGACGCTCACAGGCAAAAACCTGAGATTCCGCTGAAATCACGTTGACGGATTTTTCCGTGGATTGCAGGTCCGAAGCCATCCCTGGAAGTCTCCTATCGATCAGCTGGCTTCGTGCCTGTTTCTCTCCCCTCAATTGGTAGCGTGTTGCAAATTAGGGTCTAGTCGTTCACAAAAGCGGGCGATTGGTTTAGTTGGTACATACATTGCTATAGAATTTCAAATTATTGAGTGGAATTTCTCAAAAATTCAACCTTTCGAAGCATGTTATTTGAAGCCCCACTATAATTCTCCTTGGGAGCAGTGACATCAACCTCTTCCAGTACACGTTCAATTACATGGCTGCGAAGCGAAGGTACTTAAACTATTACATAAGTCACCAAAATTACGCTGGCAAACTCCATTGAGGGGAATCGATCGATTAAAATTCACTGGAACAATTTTTTCAATTATTTTACAAACTAGACGGCACACTCGGCTCCGCTCAGGTGTTTTACTACCTCGGCTGTTTCACTGACGAGGACAACTGCTGTTGATAATAATTTCATAATGGAAGAAACCATATTCGCATTCAGCTGTTAAGCGTTTTCGAATGCCTTAGTAAGCACTCTCTCACTCGCCCCTATTCAGAAGCGGGCAACTGTTGTCATATAATTCCTCCAAGAACTACAAATGGAAAACTCCATCAAACACATACACACCGACCTGTGGGGCGAAATAGCCAAAGCTCAATTTAATCGATGAAGCCTGTCGGAATTTTTCGTCGGAAAGTAGCCTAGAACCTCCACCTGCCCTTATGGGATCTATGTGCAAGGTTTGGTCTCGATCGATTAATCCTCTGCAATTTCTATCCGCATACAGACATTCTACTTTATATAAACAGACGATGGGTGTATATGAAATCCATACACATGTTTTGTGGATAGTGCGCACCAGTGTATTTGCTTAACAACGACTGGAAGCAGTTTAACATAGTTGATGAACTGAATTGGATTTCATGTCAAAGCCCTGTTGTACACCTTTTCCTACCTAGTACTTAGTTAATCCAACATAGCTAATTTCCCATCCAGCAGAATGAGGATAAGATGAACTGAAACTGAAACTAGTTTTAAAACGGCATGTTCAGATAAGCACATTGTTGACAATGTCTCTTGGACGAATGAACGGAATGGATTTCAATTTTTGGTTGTTTCGGAATTTTTGGAGGTTAATAATAGTCTCATCAATATATAAGATGCATAAATTCTCCCAATCGCACTTCTTCTACCCTTCGTGGAAATCCACCATTATTTGAGTTGAAGTAAGTTTTCAGTCTATTTTAACACTTCGAATTCCCCTGGTATTTCCGTCAGTGGTAGTACATGTATGTTTCACTCTATCAAAGAAGTTTTGAGCTGTGGCAAACGCAAATAAATTTGACCTTTTAGGCTTCCATGAAGTGCCTTACAATAATTTCTCTAATTGCCATTTGCATTTGCGGAGGTGTGCTCGGACGAGTTGTGAACGATGTAGGTGGTAATTCTAATAGATCCCATTTTTACTACAAATAGACTGTTGCCCTGCATCCTAACTTTACTTTCATCCCTAATATTTAAGTGTTGATTCCAAAGGTTTGAACATGAGTAAGATATGCAGAGGACGAAACTGTTGTCAAAAGGGAATGATACAAGAGAAGTGCACGAGGGTTACCTCGAGGGTCTAAACGAAACATCCAGTCTCGGAAGCACTGTTTAGGATGACGTTAATGTATGAATGTCATTTGTATCTTCGCACTTCGTACTACAGTATAAATCCGCTTTTCGACTGCTAGCAGAAGGTTTATGTGTGGACAAGCAAAACCCTGACTGACTCAGGCAACAAATAGCAAGTCCATGCTGACTCGTATAACCCAAACAGTCACGGGATGACCGCAATCCGATCAGACCAGGATTGCACCCACAAACCTTCTGTACTGTCTAGAAGCGTATACTTCTGTATCCAGTGGTTTTGATGCGCTCAAGAGAGAGCGTCAAAAAATTTTCCACCTGCAATAGGAGTCCATGTAGGGTTGGGACATATGAAACTTTGACCACGTAAACGAGCTATTGCTACCTGTGGTTAGCTGTCCTAGAGACTATGAAGTGTTTAAAGGACAAAAGGTCGAGAGTATGGAACACACCAGTCGTACTCGTTTTGAACCCTTGAATTTCAGGCATTTGACCTTGTTTGTAGTAGTTCTAACAGTTAGAACACATCACCTATGGACACTCTTGTACGAACTGCCTTAATGTTTTGATGACACAGTCATTTTTCATTCTCACATTACTTCTTTATTTTTCTGTACTTTTTTCTTTTTTCTCTCTCACTTTTGTGTCGCTTGACCTGGCATAGAACTACATATGTTTCCGATAAGGGAGATGTGTCATAGTGAGTTCGTGGCGATTAAAAAAATGCTCATCAGCAAAAATTCGCTTGAATTTTCGCTTGAACCCGCTTCGCTTGAACATGAAAAAAAAATCGCTTTCCAAAACAGATGCTATTCTTTGGATGTACGTGTATGTATGTAGAAATAAATAAGTGAATAAATTATTGAGTGTTGGAGCTTAGAAAAGCAGGAATTTCAGGACGTGATAGTTCAGCTTAACCGCCCTAGGCGCCAAGCATGGAGGTGGAAAAATGGAGTTATGGGGTCAAGGACTATAAGCTACTATTTCCAAAGCAATCTCAGTAAGCGTTAGAAGCACAGTCGAAGCTTTTCTACGTCCTCACCACAGAAGATTTAAGATTACGAGATCCAGTATTTGTTCATGGGGGCGATAAGAGCTTGGGAAAAGGATACATGCGTTAAATTCGTGAACAACAAAACAGGTGCGTTTCATTGGTTACTTGGTTGAAAACCTGGATTTTTCTCTCAAAATAGTGTGTGATTAATTGCAGCGAGTAGTATGCAAGTGGGAGCTTTTAGTAGAGGTGGCTGTTACCATCAAGGCAATGGGAAAACGTCCTGGTTGAACGCTGGCTGTGGTCATCTCGCAGGCATTACACACGAAGTCGGGCATGCTATTGGTCTTGGGCACACTCATAACAGGCATGACCGCGACAAATATCTCAACATGGATTGGGGAAATGTTGAGGTAAGCGACTAAATTTGGTTTCCACTGAGAAATGGACTCTTTAAATTTTGCCGTTATCTGATATGGGATTTTTCAGAGAGGGTTCTATGACATATCCCGAGCAAATCCATTAATGACGCTTCAGGTTAATAGGGATTGCTACTAAATATTCGAATAAGTTTTTGAATAGTTAGCAGCTAAGTACTTTGCAGCCCTGAAATATAACAACGAATAAAATTTAGGTCTATAAAGACCAGTACAAACCTATGACGCAAGAGCAAAACGACAACTATGATGTTCCGTATGACTATGGCAGCATAATGCATTAGTAAGTATTTCGAAGCACAGTCAAAACATATCAGTGGAACGGTATTGCAGCGGTGTTCCTCAAAGAAATCCTGCAATGGCCCCGATTGATGAGAAGTACTTCAGAACTATAGGTTCTCCTATCATTTCCTTCATAGACCTCGTCATGGTCAATAAACACTACAAGTGCGAAGGTATGTTGAGTGAAAAACTCCACACAAATGACCAGGGGCAGTAGTAAATCGGCTACAACCACCGGTTTACCAACTGGTCAAACAGGCAGTTATGAACTTCATGGCCAGCAATGTATGTACCGTTCGCTTCTCAGTGGTGGTGACTGAAAAGACAGCAGCACGGTAGTACAATGCTGCTGACTTCGGTCCAACTCTTACGTTGCCAAGCGTTCGGTTCCTCACTCGTACTACCTTTTCGAAATAGGTGAGACCCACAAAGGCGGGGTTCAAGTGACGGCCAAAATATTATTCATTCTCGTTCAAGACGGTTACACTGCGAAACATGCATCCATTTGAACGCACACTCTTCTCGATAACCGTCAGCTTTGTCGCAATGGCTACAACGCCAGTATATTCTTCAGAATGGAAAATACATTCATACAGACAGATTTGTTGAAATTGTCTGAGTAAAATTGAGGTATTTTTTTCAGAACTGTGTCATTCCAAAAACCCACCGCCATGCGCCAGAGGTGGATTCCCCAACCCTAACGACTGCAGTACTTGTGTTTGCCCTGTCGGCTATGGAGGATCGCTCTGCAACGACATGGTAACACCGTGACATAAAGCATTTACAGAATACTTTCAGATCTATATTAGCCGTACATATATTTTCCAATTTCATCTCTTCCACTCTTTGTTTAGATTTCTAGGAGTGAGATCCATACTAGTTTCGTAGCATCGTAGCAAAAAATTCGAAAGGACTTATATCATGTACATATGTCATCACTGCGTATATTGCGCTTGTTGTTTTAAATATAATGATCTGTTTGCAGCCAGTTGATTGTTCGGAATCACAAACAGTGACTGCAACAAAGGAATGGAATCAAGTACAAAGAAATGCTCTCAACATGAATGGGGACCGATATAGTTACTTTAGGTGCACCAGCTGGATAAAGGTTTGTACAGTCAGACAATTCGCTAAAAATGTGTTTAAAAAATTTGAAAAGGAAGAACATAAAGACATACTCGTTCACATAAATACACATAAAGATCATCATAGAGCGATACGTTATGTTACATTTAGTCTCCTGAAGGCACGAAGATAGAAGTGGAAATTGCCGATATAAACTCGCATGTGGAAAAAATAGGTTGTGTTCTAGCTGGAATCGAAATCAAGACCCAGAAGGACCAGCGTCTTACAGGCTACAGGCACGCAACGTTTACGTAACTTTCGTTTAATTTTTGTTTGAAGACCGTAGTCTACGATACAACAGACAGGAGTATACAGTTACAGAAGCACGAAGGCTTGACCATTCCCCACCGTAGAGTCGGTTTTAAGGTTTCTACAAGGGTAAAAATGATGGTTTAGGGTAGCATATTCATTGTTCTGTACAGTAGATTGGACGAGATGAGTAATGCGAGCAATGAGCACTTGCTGCTCATAGTTGTGCTGCTAATGGCATAATAACAGAGCACCGTTACACATGAGGTCTGATATGAGATATGACAATTAATACAATGGGAATCGGAAAATGGTTGAGCAGAACAGCAGAGGAAAACGACTGTAATCCGCGCGAATACTCCAGAATTTGTACCATGATGATGTTCCTAGAAGTCTCCTGCTTTACCAGCTGCGCTAGTAGTAGCGGACCCGTGTGAATGCCCATCTAACAAGGGAAAAGCACGAGCCTAACTCCAGGGATCGAAACGAAATATCCATTTACGAAAGCATTGCTGAAGATGATGTTAATGTATGTATATCGTTTTTGCCCAATGCTCCTGATGCGATCACAAGAGCGCTCCAAAGATTTTGCTATTGCACTGCCACGGAAGTCCATGTATTGCCGGATTTTATGAAACATTGATCACCCAAAACCAGTATGGTTACCGTGATTCGTCGTCCTATAGACTATGGGGTGCTTTAAGACGCATTTTGGAAAAATTTGGTCTAGCCTTTTTATGTAACCTAGAGCGAAGCACAGCATCAGTGGTTCGATGGCCTAGTGCGGAACGCATTAGACTACCAGGTAGGTGCTCGAAGGTTTGAATCCCGTCGGTGCAAGGGTTTTTGCACTTTTAAATTTCAAGCTTTTGACCTTGTTTGAAGTAGTTCTAATTATTACAACAGATAGATAGTGCACTACTGCACAAAATACAGAGCAACTCCATGATGTGGAGCCTAGTTCCATTTTAGGTAGGGAAGGTTCGACTTGACGTTTTTGTAAAATGGTCTCTTTTTTTGACGGGATCCTTTTTCGTTCCTTTGCTAAGCCATTCTATTCCGATTTCACTGGCAGAATCCAAATCCTCGATCTTCCGCCCAATAAACCGATGCCACCCGACCAGTTCGCCGCTGCTGCCATGCTTGCAGCTAGGACTCACGAGCGCATGACCAAACAGAGCAAACTTATACCAAAATGCGTCTCCAAACGTTCCCTCGTCTATAGGATAACTACTCACGGTAAGCACGGTTGGTTTGCGCGGTCAAAGTTTCAAGAATCCCATCCAGGGCAATAGAAAAAATTGGCACTATTCCACGGACCCAAAATCTTCAAGAGAAAATTTTGACTGAAACCTCGCATACGGGGGTTATTTGAGGTGCTGAACATAAATATCGTATCCATTTCGCACCACAACCTCATTTTTGTAGGGTTACGGTAGGCGTACTACCTCATAGTACCGCACGCTACAGTACTCCTACCGTAACCCTACAAAAATTTGGTTGCGGTACGAAATGGATACGATTTACGTATTGCGCACCTCAAATAACCCCCGTATGCAATGTTTCAGTCAAAAAGATTTCCTTGGAGATCTTGGGTCCGTTAAAGTTGAAGGCTGCCGAAACATCTTTGACGCGCTCTCCTGAGCATATTAGGAGCATTGGGCAAAAATGATATATAGTAGTGGTCATCCTGAATCAATGCTGTTCCTTTGCGGCCATATCACTATTATCACCACGCATCACCAGCACGAGCTCATGCAATGGCGGGAGCGTAGCGGTGTGCGCCTAGAATGGTTTCATTTATCAGTGAGGGCAACTGTTTTCGGCCGGGAATAGCTCGAATCACTAGTGGAATGAAGCTCTTATCGAACACCACCGCTACGCACACGCTCTTGCAACAGCTCGCGTTGGTGATAGGTGAAGGTATGGTGATACGGCCGATAAAGAACAACACTGAATCAGAATGACCATGACTATACATACATTAACATCATCTTAGACAGTGCTTCCAAAAATGTATGTTTCGATTCGATCTCCGGGGCTAGCCTCGTGCACTTCCCTTGTAAGAACAAAATGGATTGAACTTAACATGTTTGCCTGCGGTAATCTATAGGTGAACCCCCTTTCCGGGGCTCACCTATTCTTCAACCATATACTACTGCTTCTAATCTTCAGAGCACCACAGGCGGCTTTTCGTTCATGGCGAACATTTGTTGCGCAGCTTTACCTCCATGTCTTCCAAGTCAAGGACATGATATGTATTGTTTACAATGTTCCAAACATGCAACTGTGAATATTAAGGTACTGCTTCAATAGTGACAGGAATGTTAAGCTGCGATCGGAATCAAACATTGTTCCCATCATCACCTACGCGATCGATGGTGCAGTATACACCACTTTACGTTATCGTTACGGTAACTGTTTAATTGCTCATTGTGGAGTTTGGGAATTTAGGGTTATTTGCCTCATACAAAAATTTTTAGTCGAATGATTCATGTACTTTTCAACAAGTGAGACGAATGCTGAGCGAAGAATGTCAACTGAGTGCGTCTATTGCATGGATCTTCAATAAATACTTCATCACAATTGTTCTTCAGAGAACCTTTGAGAAAAATGTGATTTGTGGGAATGGTAGATCAGGGCGTAATTACTTCGGCAGACAGGCACGTATATGGTGACACCGATTAATTCGTTGCGACTCCACCGCGATTAACGGTTTCTTACACTTTCTGTTCTCACGTATCAGATTGTTTTCACCCTAAATAAAATTTTTATATCCCTCAATATTAGTCTCTTCAACACTGGATTCTCCACTTTCATTATGTGTGATTTTTTCTTTCAATGCGGTACAGTCGCCCTCAATGATCCTTGCATCACACACGTCTGCTGAGCCGCGCCGTACCACCTATGGTGAAGCAAGTCTCAATACAGTTCAGCAGCTCTAGTGGGGCGTTTTAGTCTACATCGCATGCACCACTAACTGTAGACAATGAAAGTGTATCTTGTCTATGAATTAAAAGTGTATCCATTCATTTATTTGTTTAGTCAATAACAGGATGCTAACATAAGGACAATTTATACCAAATGCGACTATCAGGCGCATGCGTCCATTTGCGAAAGATTTTCGTTGAAGACTGGTCAACGCGGCATGAAATTCTCAATGAAAAGAAAGCGCGGCCATCGCGATGCCGTAAATGCGTGCGACTGAGCTGCGACTGCGATGCGACTGGCCCCTATTCTTAATCATATAGAAGCACGCGCGGCAGTCGCACGCATCCAGTATAAATTGCCCTATATAGTTTGCACAGAACGAGGTGAAATAGCAACAACTATTGACTTAAGTAAAAGGGCACTTATCCAGTTAGAGTGCGTTGCGCGGAGAGGCTGCCTAGTGTAAGGTCCAGCGAGCCTAGGTGCAAAGGTTAGTTGGAAAGACCCCGAGGAGATATTTGTACAGGCACACTGCCAGAAAAAAAAAGCTGGGGTGGTAGTAGGCCTACCGAAACTGTCACTTAACGATTAACGTTAACTGACAGCTAACTCCCACCTAACGAGGAACTCCGGGATTGGTGATGTAAGGTATACTGCGTGGAATATGGTTCTGTAAGTATGGTGGATGACTACCAGGACGAAACCGGGACCATACTTGCAGGTAAACTCACAGTTCGGAACAGAACTGTGAGTTCCTTGTCACGCTGACCTCACTGCCAGTATGAAACGACGAGGACACGAGGAGGGCACTAGCGTGCGGCGCGCGAGACGCAGACAGTGACCTCGTCGTTTCACGACAAAGTCCTCGAGAGGACTTTTTGCTCAGTGTTCGAGTTCATCGTTGTAGCCAAGCGAGCGTATACTGGCTCCTTTTCGGTGAAGGCGCAATTCCGGGGGCATCCAGCTGATCGATGTTCCACCGTTCCGGTCACCATGACCTCCCACCGGAGATCATCGATGACACCAATTTCCTGGTGGGTGATTTTGACTGCTAAGCCTCACACGTTCCCAGATAAAATCCCACATATTTCATGAGCACCGAAACGCATTTTTGAGCTTAACATATCAAAGTTAATTCATGCGGGACGAGATTCACTAACCGTTTGGGTTATAAGAGCCACATAAATTCCGTTAGTCGTGGAGTCAGTAGTCCAGAGGTATGCCTGCACACTCTGAGGACATCGAGTATTGTTGGTTGAGAGTTCGAAACTCCTGATGGGTCGAAGGTTTTGCTAAAGCCTCATCTTCCAAGGATCAAGGTTGTCAGTTAGCTCGTAGCTTGTTCACGGTTGCAAACCAAAGCTGACAGTTAGCTACGACCTACGACTCAACGTTTCGTCGTCGTTTCAAGAGGATTACAACAACCCCTGAATAAGGAAATAAAAGTAGGAAGAGAAGAACTAAATTCACGTGCGGAAAGGAACAATCAAATTTGAAATGGTGAAACGCTCAAAGTTGGAAACCGTCGGCTGGAGAGTTGACACGCTACGTTGAACTGAAATCACTTGAGAAAGTTTTCATAGGAAAAGAATGAATGAAGATTTTATTGAAACTTCCGCTGCTCAAGTAAAGCGTCAGGTTTAGAGTTTAATGACGCTGGAGACGAAGAGAGCACGATTGTGACTGGTCAACTATTCCTCATTGGAACCGTCCGATGGAAAAGCAAAATACTCGCGATACTGCTGCGTTCAAGCGGGGACCGGGGGATGAGTAGGGATGACCTCTTGTTCTGCGGTTAGAGTTTGAAAGAGAAAACAACGTGCCCATGTCAATGTCTCTATCCTCTGAAGTCGTCTTGACTATGCACCCTACGGGATCGTTCGGAATGCTCATAGAGATTCTCTCTACCAAATTTTTCAGTGCGCTCTCAACATCACATGCGTTCCAAAAATTACCGTCACTGAGGATGAGATGATGAGTTAGAAGAAAAACTAACTTTAAAAGCAGATGAGGTGGGAGAAAAATTAAATTTAGAAGCAAAAATCAAACGAAATGGAAGAAATTCAGGAGTGCGGGGGCCAGTCGACGGACGCACGTATCCATTTTTGAAAGATTTTCAATGAAGACCGGTCAATGCGACATGTATTTATATCTTAAATAAAAGAGCAACCGGCCCAGGCCCAGCACGAGCTTGTCGTGGGGTCGGAGCGAAAACGAAGCCCCCTTTGAAAAACCAGGATTTTACGAAGCCCCCTTTGAATTTGATCGCAATGGAAGTTACCACGAAATGTTCACGAACAAGGTTTCAGCTTCAAAAAACTCCCCGAAATCATGACAACGCCGACTGAAGCTGTAGTTATAGTCGTCAGAGACCGACCGATCGGAGAACGGAAGCACGTACTGATCCTCGTCGGAATCCAACGCGTCGGATTCCGACGAGCATCGATATGCATACTAATTTATTGTCCGATCGGGCCGGTGTCCGATGCACTATAAATTCTAAATATAAGGATACAACAAAAGGAAGAAACTCCGAACATGTCCAGAAATTACACTAGTTATTTGCGAATTAGAACGAGCAAAGCAAAACTTGACACGATAACGAGTAATGGCAACGAAAAGCTCACTACATTACAAGGAAACCCTAAAATAGACGAATACAAGTAGATAACGGCGAATGAAGAACAAGCTGATGTTAAAGGACTGTGTTAGCAATGGAGCGCGGCAGAAAAACCACAGTTCGTAAGTTATGGAAAATCGGAGAAGTTGATAAACACTGATAATACAAGCCCATGAGTGGCACTTTGTGGGGTGTTGGATAGCGAATGGAAAATAGTACAAGTGCATGAAAAATGGATGGAAACTTATGCGTTCTGTAGGAGAATTATGCTCACGACAGGCTGAGCTAGAACTCAGCCTGTCCTTGACAAGCTGGCCACTTCACCGAGCATACAATTTCTTAATTCGCATAAGTTTAGTCTCATTTTTCAAACACTTATTGTAGGTATGCAAGCGCTTCTTCACCCCAAATTTGGTGTCATTCCGTGAAGTCTTGACTTAGCTAGGGCCTTGCGGCTCTACAATCATGCACTAAACAGCAAGCGCGCCTCTCCCACTGCTCCTTCATGATCTTGCGCCTGCAGCGTTTCCGCCTCGCACCCCATACGAAGCCCCCTTTGCTTTTTGCCCCTCTTACGAAGCCCAGCTTGCCCGATGACAAGCCGCGCCGGGGCCTGAACCAGCCTTCGCAAGGCAGCAAGCGCGGGCGTCTGAGCTGCGTCAAATGCACTCATCTAGTATAAGTCGCGGTACACTAGCCTCATTCCTCATCCTCACCAATTTTATCGCTTACTCATTTATTTAACAGTCGCCGGAATGAAAACAAGCAAACTGGTTCCAGGACGACATGTTGGTGACGAATGAGATGAACAGATTGTTATGTCAGAAATACCAATGGAATCGATTCTCATTAATGGTATTTGGCCCTATAATAGTCTTATCCGTTATTTAAAATCAATGAACATTTCCAAGTTCGCCCATTCCTTCCTGGAGGGCGCAACATCGGCCTTCGCGACGATAGTACCTCATTCCACTATCCTAATACTTGACTGAGATAGGTATCAGATCAATTCAACTTTTTCTCATTCTACGAGGTTTTCTGGTTTTCTGGCGCTTTTTCTGACTTTAGTGCGATGATTCCAGGGTTCTGATTCCAGGCTCTGATGAGGCTCAATGCAACAAGTTTTCTATTCGCGACTTGCATTAGTGAAGCTCTCCTCATAGACATTGCAGATGACGTGAGTACCTATTTTTTTCGGCTCTAATAAGTTGAGCGTTCCCATAAAAAATTTCACCAGGAATAATGCATTACATCTTCCATTCACTTCCACAGCTAACAATTGGGTGCTGATTCCCAGGCATTAGGCTTTTGGAACATCTCGAGTGATAGAATCCAAGTTGACAAACATCCGGAAAAAGTATTCAACATCTGCATAGGGATTAATAAAAATGCCTGTTATTCTGCTGCAACGCCTTGAGGAGCTGAAATTCAAAAGAAAGGAGGATATCATGTTCCAGGAAATTAAACGTCAACTTATTCGCCACAACCGTCAAGCGAAAAAGAGGAAAGAAGGAGATGTATTGTCAACGACCATAAACTACTATTTTCACGACGGCCTCAGTGAGGGAGGAACTTTCATAGAACTTTGTCAGATCCTTCTAGCAGCCCAAAATTAAGGTAGAAGCGCGAATGTCTTGTTTTTAAGAGTGGCCCTTGCTTGGGAGAAGGACACATGCGTCAAATTCAAATTGAACAGGACGGGTTCGGATCTTTTCCGTTATTTTCGAGACAACTATTATTCCTAAAATAATGTATGGAAATTTGCAGCGACCAGCGTACTGGTGCGAGCAGACAATGGTCGGGAGTGTTCTTACACAGACAGCCTGCCGGAAGCAAAAATGATGTACATTAGTTGTGGTTATTTTGGAGGTGTCGCTCACGAAGTCGGGCATGCGCTAGGGCTTGAGCATACCCATACCAGGCACGATCGTGACGACTATCTCATAGTGAATTGGACAAACGTCAAGGTAAGCAGATAAGTTTCCAAGTTTAGAAATTAATCCATCTCTTTAGTTTTGTTGACGTCTAATAGAAAATCTTCAGAAGGAGTTCAAGGAAATGGCTCAGAAGGTTCCAGACCTGAAACTTGAGGTGAATATCAGGCTCTGATTATATACTTCAAAGGCTTCCCAATAGCACACAAATAGACTTTCAGGCCTACGAGCTACAGTACAAAAACATGACGAAGGAGGAAAATGAGAACTATGACGTTCCGTACGACTACGGAAGATCTTGGAAGTTCTTCTTAAGGCGAAATAAGTTCTTGGCACTTCTTTGCAGCATTCCTGAGGATGATGGAAGAAATCGAATTTTGAAAGAGATAGCTTAACCAATGAAGGTGTCGCAAGAACATCAGTGAAATCTGAGACGATCCTGCTTCGCATATAACATTGAACGACCATGTATTATTATACCAGTGATTTAACGCAGGCCTAAAAACAAGGAAGTCCAGCGATCAATGATGCTTGAGTTTTGATGCAATGTTTCCTAAAACTGTTTCGCCCACACATCATTAGTTGTGATGATGTCTGTTGCATTGCATGAATTAACAATCTTTGTGGGGTAAATCAGATATTAATGAAGGTCTGAATTTACAGGAAAGAGTTCAATAAGTTTTCATTCCGTCTTGATAAACACAATTCCTTTCTTCACAAAGCGCTTCAAAGCTGTCCATGAAATCACACCGATCATACATAATGTTATTTGTTTCTTGAAGCTGCACTTGCAACAGCATACTAGCCATTCAACTGGGGAATTGTGAGAAATTTCACCTCATACAATTACATTTAATACTTACTAGATAAACATACCTGCGTATTCTGATAAGCTAGAGGTGATCAAGGCAACACGAGTGCATGAAAAGTTCCAAGCGAGGAGAGCAGTAATTAAATCCCCCACCTATTGGTAGAGAAGATGATAATGCGGTGGTCCGTGCCAATTTTTCAAAGTATTAGGATGGAGGAAAAGTTTTGTATTTTTTCAATGTCGTATAACAAACATATATTGTAATGGACTTGTAAAGCAAATCCTGCCCTTCTTCACTGTTAATAACGACAATTAAAACAATAATTTTCAATAACACCATAAGCAAATTGGTTCGAAACACCTTCCTTCGATTCAACGTAGAGACCACTACTAATTCGAGCTCTGGCTTGAGTGCTTCATTTCGGAGAGAGACGAGAGACGAACACTTTTTCAACCATTTCTCTTGCTTTTTCTGAAATTCTTGCTGGACGATCCAATCCATGCTGCTAATACGAAGGCACTATCCTAAGCATTACTCGTAGTTGTTATTCGGTCAAAAGTCGAAGATATGCATCTCACTAGAAAGAAAAAAAAAACGCTAATGACGCAAAAAAGCCCATTTTCTGTGCTGCCAAAAATCGGCCAAAGTATGTTTCAAGCACCTGCCTTTAATTTCGATAATTTCTATTGCGAACGATTCGCACCACCACATTTCGACACCCGCCTCGTTCTTGAGGAATTTCGCGATATGGGTGCCAGCTTCCCTAGCTTCAGAAGCTCTTGCTACTCAAGAAGAAAAATCGTCCAAACATGCCCCCCCCCCAAAATGGCGACTTTCTCGCTTCGAATCTTTCCGTGTCCTGAACATAGCGCACAAGGGATGTGCTCATAAAATATGTAGGTAGTGGTCTCTGATAATCATAGAAATTATGCCACTCGTCAAGATTGTAGTTCGGTAATGTTGTGGAAAAAATAATGCAGATGAGGAAAAACCAACAAAATGTTGCACCAACCTATAACATATGAAACCACCTGTTCCAAATTATTTTAGATGAGAAATCTATGTACATAGTTTGATTAATTGTGAATCTAACTCGGTTGCTTAGGCTCCAAGCGGAAAAATAGTGAAGATCGTGAACTACGGCTTTGAAATTTCTATTAAATTAGTAGGCGAAAATCTTTTTTCAGACACCCTCCAACCCATTATGGAATAACCAAATAACAAACGGAAGTTTTGTTGTGATTCTAAAACAAGTAAGATGAATCGAGCGCTCCACCTCTAAACCAGCACTGGTGATGTCTTTCATATATACATAATCAATGGTATTAATGTCACCTGTACTACGTGATTGAACATTTTTAATGATGTAAATTCAGATATAATGAGGGAAGCACATCCCATAAATATGCAAGAGGAAGTTCGATTGGTGCATTTTTTCACTCCAGCATGGTAAACTCAATCACTTCATCTCTGTTGCTCTGAGGAAATACGCGTCAAAAAAAATACCCACTGAATATGATTCATGTACATTTTTCAGGTTATGATGAGAACCATACCTATAATTTTCCTTTTTGTCATCTACGTTAGTGGACTTGTATCCGGAGGCACCACAAATGTAAGATTTACATGTATCTAACGCTTACTGTTGTCTTAGAAAGATTTGGCAGGAAATTTCCACTGCGTGAACATTCATTCCTTGAGAAATAAGACTGAATTGGACATTTTGCGCGAGATTCTTTTAAAATCTTCAGAAAATTGTATAGAAAGTCTTAATCTCATGTTCGAAGTGGTTCTGGAACAATGGCTGTCAGCAGTTTTTACTGGGCCATCAGTGATTGAATGTCTCGAGAGTGATAATTCGTGTCTCAGGAGAAGAATTCTCGGAATCGTTGGATGCAAAAAAGAAGTGCTGGGAGTTCAGAAATAATAAATTATTATTTTGATTACAAGATGGGTAAGTTCATATAGAGTTGATAGAGCTCAGTAACCTTTGTTATTATAATTAAAATTCGAGAGCAAACAAAAAAAGACCTATTCCGAAAAGCAGCGAAAGCATGGGAGGACTACACTTGCGTTGAGTTCAAAGAAGACAACAAAAGAGGTACGCAACTGCTCCAATAATTTGGAAGAGAAAAACCAGCGAATTTCTGAGATGATGTGAAGAGTTTGCAGCCTCCAATCCAATGTTCGTGAGAGGAGATTATGATTGCTCATTCAACAAAAGTCCCGGCGAAGGCACAGGTCATATACTGTCCGTTGGCTGCGGTTATTTCGGCGGTGCTGCTCATGAAGTCGGACATGCACTGGGGCTTATTCATACCCACACCAGATATGATCGTGAGACCTACCTCACTGTGAATTCCACCAATGTTGAGGTGGGAGAGCAATTTCGAATCCAGATGGACTGCCAGTATTGTTTCGATTTGAAATCAAAAGGAAGTTTAGAGAGAGTTCAGAGAAAGCTACGAGGATGATATCAAAGATCTCAAGGAAACACAAATAAAGAAACAAGCTGAGGTGGTTCCCTTAATTTTGAGGAATATGGTGATCTGCACAATCAAATGACATTTCAGGATTATAAGAGAGTACAATATGGGAAAAGCGAGATCGAGAGCGATTACTATGGAGTTCCATATGATTACGGAAGCATAATGCATTAGTAAGTCTACACAACTGAATCAAGACTGAAGCGCTCCAGTATTATTGCAGTGGCACTGCTGATGTAAATCCATCAATGATTCCAACAGACAAGAATCACAAAAGAACTATGGGTTCGCAGTTCATTTCGTTCACGGATCTGCTCGAAGTCAACAAACGCTATAATTGCCTCGGTAGGACAATCAACACATCCTCATAATATCTTTCTAACGGAAAAATTTATATGGAGCACGAGAATGACAGTAAACAAGAGAGTTAAAAGGTTGGTACAAGAAAAGGGGTTCGTTTTGGTGTTGGCATTCTATTCCATCCCCTTTGAGAGTATCGATGTACTTATACTGTAAATCTGAACGTTGGAGGCCATCTTAATCGGGACCCTTTTTGAGAATTCCGCATTGAGAGAATCTCCAACAGCTGTAGAAAAAATTTTCAGGGAAAGAAGAGGTGCATACACGTGATCCCGTTTGAAACTGCCTGAAAAACTCGTTTCCAACACCCGATTCTTGATGCGTTTTCGAGCGGAGCTCAGGCACCGCATGCAAGTTGCTCATAAATTCCCCAAGAGAAAACACTCCCTTTTCTCATCCTTTTTTAACAAACCAATACCCAAAGCCAGATTTCTCACGTAACCACTTACGTGGGAAGTGACGCCTCCCAGCGCTCACTTACCAGTTTCCTCTCAAGATCTTCCTTATCCATCACTTCTAAATAGATGCTGGGAACATGGCGCTGCATGGCCTTATGTTCTTCCAAATACATGTCACAGCTTAACTTTCGGTAGATAACGCAATTTGCATGCCAGACATCGTATTTCTTCCCCCAGGCACTCTAGAGTATTTTTTTTTTCGTTTCGACGTGGACTTCTTTCTAACCCTCAGTTTCATGTTTGCATTGCCTCACTAACTACTTCCCATCAAGAGACAACTGTTTATAGTTGTTTTTTTGTTTTGTTCTGTGTTCGTTTTTACTGCCTATTTTAGCGTGTTCGTTGGTGTGCCCTCGAGGCGCAATTAAATAAATAAATAAATAAATAAATAAATAAATCCTAGGAAAGTGCCCAGATGATGATGATAGAACTGTCACCTGTGAGCATGATGGATTTCCTAACCCAAAGAACTGTAGCGCTTGCGTCTGCCCGAGAGGATACGGAGGGCCATCTTGTGGGAAAATGGTAAGGAAATGATTGGATTCCACTGTTCAGTTCAAATGAGTGGCTCTCTTTTAGCCAGATGATTGTGGCCAAGATCTGCGTGCACAGGATGACTGGCAACCGATGGTTTTGAATATTTCTAGCCCCCGAAATTCCAGCGAATATTTCGTATGCACGAGCTGGATTAGAGTTAGTCTAGCAGGATGAATGCCAGTGCAAAACAGAGCTAACATATGAGTTCTGTAGTGCTAAAAATTCCAGTCTGAACACGGAAAGACAATCGAGGTCGAAATCGATAGCATTACTGATGATTTAAAAACATATGGATGCGGTTATGCAGCAGTAGAAATCAAGTCACAAGATGACCAAAGACTCACCGGCTATAGGTGAGCAAATCACTACTCATCTTCGTAACAGCTTTTATTTTTTCTCCCGTTTCTTTCCACAACTAAATTGGGAGTACCTGAACCAAGCACTTGCTTGTTTGTGGAAGCGTTTCATTTTCATATTATCGTTAGAAGGCAATTTAAGAGCTGCGTTTTGATTGCATGATATTGTGCATGTTTGGAGGTGGTTTCACGTTCTAGTTTTAGCAAATGTGTTTGCGTTAAGATTCTGCTCCAAAGACGACCAGGGCATACGACTCACATCAAACCATACCCCTGTCCCCATAATCACTTATTCAATGACAACTGCACCACTTCATGTCACTCTTAAGTATCGCTCCGGTAAGTCAATCCAAATGTTTCGTTTCTTCACACTGCATCGAAACTGCCAGTACTCAGTGAAGAATCATTCAAATTATATCCTTTTCAGTTCCGACCAAAGGTTAACGCTTGTGTAGCCACGTGCAACATCCTAAAAATTCATCGGTAGTGTTTGCTAGGACATATGTACTAGATGTTGAATGAATATTGCATTATAGCTTTCTTTTCATTTTATGTAAAATCAAAAGAACATCACTCAAAAAGGTTCTCCATAAACTAAGACACTGAGGCGTTCAGATAAAATTGATAATCACTAATTGCGTTCGTGGTTCTGGTGCAAGAAGTGTTGCGTACACATGAACACCATTTGCAGAAAAATTTGAAACAGATTAGTATCCATTTGCGCTACAAAAAGCTAACTCATATTTAACCAAATGCAATAAGTTTGTTATGGGGTGGGATTTTGACAGCGAAATGTGCTAAACACTAAATACACTATACATTGGAGGATGTACATAAATATAAGGGTAATACAATCCACTAATGAAGAAAGAAATGCTTGTTCACAAACATTTTAGCTCCGGACTCAGGAGGTCTCCAAGGGTTGTTGCCGTATCTTACTTCGCCTATGTTGAGTCTGTAAAGTCTTTCTTCGCAGAAATCTCACAATATGGTGGAAGAAGAAGTTCCGAGTAGACAGATTGAGTACTTATGTATGCAAAATGAGATGAAGCGTTAGTGGTGTTCTGGTCAGAGACTGAGCGCGGTGGGAGCATCTGCGTGTTGTAGTAAGAGAGATACCCACTTGTTTGGCACAGTTAAGAGGTTTTCTTCAGTAATTGAGTGTGAGAAACTCTCAGACACCTCAGAAGTTATCTAAGAAGTGTGATTGATCCCCTGCTTTGAGAAGAGTTCTGAGTAAGTTCCAGAAGAAATGGCGAATTTGTCAAGGAAGTATGAAGAAACAACGAAGGCGACCTGAGCACATCACAATAGCGCCATCGTCTTTTCTAGAGAAGCACCCATCTAGCATAAATTGCCCTGTTTTTCTCAGAATTGCATTCCTTACAAGGTAAGGATACTAGGGGGGTCCAGCCAATCCTGATTAAATATATGTCCACCGTCATATGCAGTTTTTGATGCTGATTCCAAATCTGTATTCCTCACCTGCTGCGGAGTTCCCAGTTTTGAGTTACAACGATTTTTCTCCGTTTTTGCTATGAAAAACGAGGCTTGTGGTACGAATAGTTGAGAAAGATAGCTGGAGAGATTCCAGAGGGAAAGAAAAAGCAGAGTGGGTGGAAATGGGAGTAAAAAAGGTAGGCAATACGGCAGAATTCTCAAATATCGTATGGAAAGGGGCTTTGTAGAGGTTGATAAAACAGCATCATGCATGGTGCAGTGGCAAGTGTCTCGTTCATCGGGAAGGAGGTGGAGGGTTCGCATCTTGTGTTTTGCATTTTTTCATTCACTGCTGTATTTCGTCAGAATAAGGTTTTGAGTACTGCCAAGTCATCTTCTTCACTTACAATCAGGTTTTACAGAATTTTGAGAGGATTTAGTGCGATATTTTCATCGCTTAATTTTTGCAGCACTTCGAGAAGCATCTGCTTATGGTTTCTTCCGCAAGAAAAACGAAACGTGGGACTCCATGGACACATTTGGTAGGATAATGCACAATGTTCACAATACCAAGCTTTTTGCACATTGCCCGTGCGAAAACCAAGTTCCTCTTCATTCACTGACTACTTCGCCGAAAACTGCTTTGTTCGAACCACTCCGTATAATCTTACCACGTGAACACAGCAAACATAAAAATTTGTTTTTTTTTCTACACCAAAAACCCGTAAACGGTTTTCATATAGCCGCTGTGGAAATTTGGTTTTGAAAATACTCCACACATGTTTTCTGATGCTTGAGAATTCAAAATCATAAAAGGGAACCTAATTTGGCAGTAGTGGAAGTTTTTATGAATGGAATTTTGCACTGAATAAGAAAACGCAAAAATGCCTTGTACACCCAGAAACGAACTATGGGACATTGAGCTATGGAACGAGACGCTTACCACAACTCACCTGAAGTAGACCCTTTAGACATCTTTGAAAAGTTTCGCGCTGCAGAGCTGTGCAGGAAAACCGTTGTAACTCTTCACAGAGGGCACCACAGCGGATAAGGAAACCAGATTCGTAATCAGCGTCAAAAACTGCATCTGATGTGGTACATCTCATTACGAATTACTGGACCCCCTAGTATCCTTTCCTGGTTAGCCAGAAATAATAATTGCATCCAACTAGGTGCAACTTTTATTTTAGATGTTTCCAGTTTCTGTGTCATGAGCCATCTGCTCCTACTGCTATCCCTACGTTGAATCGTATAACTCGAAATTGTCCTGACATCCGCTTCCAACCATAAGATGTTTCCAGAGTTCTGAAGAATTTACATCCATCTGCCTCAATTCCCTACGATGGTATTCCGCAGATAGTCTTCAAGAAATGCGCAGATGCTCTGTGTATTCCCCTCACCCATATCTTTAACGCATCTATGACGGCTGGGGAAGTTCCTATGGTATGGAAAGAAGCACTTGTGACAGCGATTCCAAAGAAGAGTAACGCGAATTTGCTGTCCAGCTATCACCCTATTAGTATTGTTCCATCTGCTAGTAAAGTCCTAGAAAAAATAGTCAAGGATAAGCTCTGCGCATGGCTCTCGCATAATAGTGTTATTCCTGAGGAGCAGCCTGGTTTTATCTTAGGATCTTCTACCACTACGTTGCTATCGGATTCCTTTTATGACTGGATGGTTGAGCTGAACAAAGGAAAATCTGAAGATGTCGTATTTTTTGACATATCTAAGGCGTTCGATATGGTCAGCCATCAGAAGTTGATTTTGAAGCTAGAAAACTATGGTATACGCGGTCAATTGCTCAGCTCGTTGAAGTCCTACCTTAGCGAGCGACACATGACAGTCAAAGTCCAAAACTGCTTTTCCGAACACTGTGCTTTACAAAGAGGTGTTCCCCAAGGGTGTGTTCTTTCACCCCTACTCTTCCTTATCTTTACCGCCGAACTCCCATCTTTCCTGAAAACTCATCCGGACATAAGGTGCAGATGTTCGCGGACGACATTAAGGTCTATCTGTCATACGACAAAAATGAACAAATTGCCGCATATGAAGCAATTTCCCTTGCAATACATAGAATGTTGTCCTGGTCAAACAAGTGGGAGCTGCCAGTGAATCTGTCAAGAACGATTGCCATGCACTTTGGAGATACGCCCGCATTATCCTACAGATACGGTGAAATAACACTCCAGTATCAAAATCAAGTGAAAGATTTGGGAATCGTTGTTGACAACTTCCCCATTTTCTCCTCATATATTGATCTTTTGACGAAAAAAGCTCTCTCGTGTATTTTTACTATCTTTCGTAGTATTCGCTGCAATGATCCAAATCTTTTTGTACGCCTTTACAAGACTTACGTGCTTCCCCAGCTAGAGTACGCCTCTCCTGTCTGGAATCCTATCTCAAAGAAACATATCCTTAAGCTAGAAAAGCAACAGAGCAAGACCGACGTTAACTTCCTGCGGCCCAGTGTACCCCCAATCGAGAAGAGACAGAAGGTCTTCATCATAATCGAAGCAGACGACTTCGAGCAGCAATTTGGGGGATAGTGCTTGCATCATCCCAATATCTTGCGTTCTTGTAGCAAAACATTAGAAAATTGAGTGGTCCAAGCTTAAATAACAGCCAACTGTTATGTGCCTTACTTATCGTCGTGCCCCAGGGTCCGTCGGCGGTCCAGTGGCTTGGGTTAGACCCCGAGCACGACTGGCCGCGTCCGTGGAGAGTGCGCTTCCTACTTACCTGATGACGGCTTATCCCCACAGACGTCCCCGGCCGGAAACCTAGGATCCCGCTTCCCGTCTTCCCGTCTCCCTCACAAGGTCCCTACGCTGCGCCCCCAAACTCGGCCCATGGTGATTATGTACTGGTAAGGAGATGATGCAACATACTAGATACACAACAGTACACAGTAACTGGTACCAGCCTGATCGTCCGGCTCACGCCGGACTCTCAGGCTTCTTTTCGCGCTCCGCTCGCGTTGCCTTCATGCGGCATCTCTCTCACACCACGCCGGCTAATCCTCATTTATCAAAACTCTCGTTCTTTGCACCTTCGAGATTTCTGGCTCCGAGGCGCCCTTTCCACAGCTGTGCAACAGGCGAGCGATGTCTTTTCTTGTGTAGAACCGTTGGACCCGTCTCTAGGCATATATAGAACTGTCACCTGT
>JARK01001346.1:247821-258015 GCA_000688135.1 Ancylostoma ceylanicum
AGAGGTTAGCTCCTGTCTTGGCAGGGGTTTTCATGGCGAAGATCGAACAGCCAGTACTCATACGCGAGCCAATACTATATCGTAGATATGTCGATGACTGCTTCGTCATCTGTTCGACCCAAGAAGAAATGGATAAATGTTTCGAATTACTGAACCAGCAGTCTGAGTACATTAAACTTACGAGGGAAAAACCAAGGGAAAATTGGCTTCCATTCCTAAACGTAGAGATCCACCTTCATGGGGGCACGTACAGAACAAAATGGTTTCGAAAGCCCAGTAGTAGAAACATCATTGTCCACTACAAATCGTCTCATCCGGCCCATACAAAAACAGCTGTAGTGCGCAATATGTTTCATACCGCGAAAAGTGTTTGCTCCGGAACAGAAGAAAAACAAGAATCCGTTCGACTTGCCCGTTCCATAGCTGAATCGAACGGTTATGTGTCCACAGCATCCTACGTCAAACGAAAGCGTCATGTTGCAACCCCTACCAACAATCAGCGCGATACCAACCCTCAAGAAAAGATTCCCTTATGCATCCCATTCATATTAGACGAACTGAGCAGATCAATACGACTCTGCCTGAAGAAATCTGGTTTGGATGGCTTTGTCAACCTCGTGGACATCCCATCCGATAACCTAAAACGTCGACTAGTAAGGAACCGCCTTTACGATCGCTTCTGCCTAACATCGAATTGCATCATATGTGTATCAGGTAGAGCGGGGGACTGCATGATTTCAGGGACCGTGTACCAGATATCTTGTAAAGTCTGTGGGGAAAACTACATAGGCGAAACAGGGCGACCCTTATGTCTCAGGATTACAGAGCACCTGGAGGGGAAAAGAAGTTTACGAAAATCCACACCCCTAGGGGCACACCGAGTCAACAACCATAGCAACAACGATTTTGAAGTCCAAGTAACGATACTCGCGCAAGAAACTGATATCGCAACGCGGAAAACAATGGAGGCATTCTGGATAAGGAGTAGATGCCCGCAAATGAACCGAAAGGATGAATGCCTGGCAATCATTAACGAACTGGCATCATATCTCGATCTCTGTCAACTTGATCCTCAGCGTGACTGACCGGGTTGGTTCTCACTTGGCACTGATATTCGCTACCAGCCGGCTGTCACTAGCACTGGCATATCCTAAGGTTTGCGGGTCTTTGCTGTTTTCCCTTGATTGAAAGATAAGGCTTCAAACTTTCGACCTGACCAGCTAATGCACTTGATCTCGTAGATTCTATAAATTGCCAAACCGTTTCAGGCCCTGAAGAAGGCGATTTAGCCGAAACGTTGGCCGAAAACAATAAAGGCTATAACAATCTCGGGTGCTGTTCAACATAAGGAAACATATGAAGTTAAACTGTGCCGAGATTTGAAAACAGTCGAACTTGGAACTTATCTAATTGTTCTTTCAGATCACGATGAGGTCCATTCATATAATTTTCCTTCTTTTGTTGCACAACAGTGGAGCTGCTCTCACAGGCATCACAGAAGTAAGAGTTATGTCATCCCACAATAGTAGCTGCAATTAAACCTAGGGCTATGATGACAATGTCGCGTGAAATGCACTTGTTGAACAACAATTATATCTCCTAAATTATGTAGAGGTCTGAGGTACATATTTTACTGGAGCCTACCACAGGCTGAATTTAGCCCTCAATTTCCGCTACAAGAACATTGGCAGGGTTGAAGGTTGAGAGCATAACAATTCCTCTTTCAGAAAAGGAGCAACAGAGCTCCGAGTTCGGAAGTGATAAACTACTACTTCGAACACGGCTTCAGTGAGTTCACACGCAGTTGGCAGAACATGAATTGCTTCTTCACCCATTACCATTAAGATAAAACACTGAAAGGCTTGTTCTTGAAAGCGGCGAAAGCTTGGGAGAACTACACATGCGTTAGATTCGAGGAGAAAAGAGGCAAGAACTTTGTAGATTTATCTTGGGACTAGAACATATGTATGTCGCGACAATGATATGTGAAAATTTGCAGTGTGGAACGCAATCGAAGTTGAGGAAAGAGGGGGTCGGGATTGCCTATACTCGGGCAAACCAGGTGAACTTCAGTCGTTGTCCGTTGACTGCGGCTATTTCGGCGGTGCTGCTCACGAGGTCGGACATGCACTAGGGCTTATTCACACCCATAGTAGAAAGGACCGGGACGCCTACCTAATTATGGAATGGGACAACATTGAGGTAAGCTAGCCATCTCAAAATTGACGGGGCTCTAGTTTTGTTTTAACTCGCTGTCGATTCGAACTTTAGAAGGAGTACAGAGAAAACTACAAGGAGTACCTCGAAAACAAAAGAGATTCAGTTGTGAAGGAACTAATCGAGGTAATTCGTTATTCTTGGCGATGTCATTGATCTGTGAAATTGAAGTAAGATTTCAGCGTTATAAAAAGGAATATGGTAAGAAGGAGAGCGACCATCACGGAGTGCCCTATGATTATGGGAGTATAATGCACTAGTAAGTCCACACTGTTAGACCAAAACGAATGTACTTGGTTACCGTTGCAGTGGCACTGCTGATAAAAACCCGCCAATGACTCCGACAAATTCAAATTACAAAAGAACCATGGGCTCACAATTCATTTCGTTCACGGATCTGCTAGAAGTCAACAAACGCCATGATTGCCTTGGTATGACAACATGACAACCAAATCCCTCACAAGATGTATTATAGTATTAATACTCCTCTTAGAGTAGTATTCTCTTCTTCTCTTGCTCTCTTAGGGAGTACCATTAATACTCCTCTTAGAAGGCGATACTCCTCTTAGAAGGCAAGAATCTGAGGAATATGAGTAATACTAGCCAAAAATATGATCAAAAAGACAAAAAATTAGCGCATGAAAGGACATTCCTTTGATACTTTCGAAGGAATCGCTGTTCTCTTTTTGACGTCCGTTCTCATAATCGCCGAACTTGAGCAGTAATAATCTGCTAATCAGCAAAGAGGAAGGCCACCGACAAAGATGAGCATTGCTATTAACTGGATCCTTTTTATGTTTCTTTTAGGAAAGTGTCCTGATGATCCCAAAACAGCAACATGTGAGCATCAGGGATTTCCTAACCCGAAAAACTGCAGCGTTTGCGTTTGTCCGGGAGGCTACGGAGGGCGATCCTGTGGAGATAGGGTAAGGCAATGATTGAGTGTCCACCGTTTCGTCTAACCCAGAAGCTCTTTTCTAGCCAGGTGATTGTGGCCAGGAGCTGCTTGCACAGGATTATTGGCAACCGATGGTTTTGAATATTTCTAGCCCCCAAAATTCCAGTGAATATTTCGTATGCACGAGCTGGATTAAAGTAAGTCTAGCGGAATGAATCTTCAAGAAAAAGCAGAGCGAGCATGTGAGTTTTGTAGTGCTAAAATTTCAGTCTGCGCCCAAAAAGACAATCGAGGTCGAAATTGAGAGCATTTCTGATGATTTAAAAACATATGGATGCGGTTATGCAGCAGTAGAAATCAAGTCACAAGATGACCAAAGACTAACCGGCTATAGGTATGAGAATCGCTATCTATCTTCGTAACGGCCTCGAACATGACATTCGTTTTCGGTAATCCACGACCCATACGCTTGCTTGTTTGTTTAAGCGTTTCATTCTCGAATTATCTTCAAGAAGAAATTCAAGAGTTGTGTTTCGATTCGAAGGTAGTTTCATGTTCTGGTTTGCTTTAAGATTCTGCTCTGAAGACGACAAGGGTATACTACTCAAATCAAACAGAACCCCTGTCCCCATAATCACATATTCAATGACAACGGCACCACTTCATGTCACTCTTAAGTATCGCTCCGGTAAGTCGATTCAAATGTTTCGCTTCTATCCCAAGAAACATCCAAATTATATTTTTTTCAGTCCCGACCAAAGGTTAACGCTTGTATAGCCACGTGCAACACCCTAAAAATTAATCGGTAGTGTTTGCTAGGACATATCTTCTAGATTTTGAATGAATATTGCATTATACCTTCCTTTTCATTTTATGTAAAATCAGAAAAACATAACTAAAAAATGTTCTCCATAAACTAAGACACTAGGCGTTCAGATAGGATTAATAAATGTAGTAAGAGAGCTATCCATTTGTTTGAGACAATTAAGAGGTTTCCTGCAGTACGTGAGTGTGAGAAAGAAAGAGTTCTAGGACATGGCTCGGAAGGTTCCAGACCTGAAGCTTGAGGTAAATATCAGGCTTCAACTGTATACTTTAAAGGTTTCCCAGTAGCACGCAAATAGACTCAGTCTTACGAGCTGCAGTACAAAAACATAACGAAGGAAGAAAATAAGAAATTCCGTACGATTATGGAAACATAATGCACTAGTAAGTGAGTTTCACAGGCATCTCAAGACTTTTTCCATACATATCCTGCGACCCTGAAAATTTGCGACGATAGCCGGCGGTCATGGCGGCAGATTAGAAGAATAGTCAGTCTTACGTTGGATGTTACAGACTGATGAAAAATATTGTGGCTTGGCAATTGACATGCAATGACATGATTAGCATCATCGTGACAGCATATGTAGATTCAATCTGAACAAATCTTCGAAAAGTATCGATTACGAGAAACGATGAACAGCGATGAGGAGAAACAATCAATACGTGTCGTTACCTCCGTTGCTCTCGTTCATCCCCTGTTTAATTTGCTTTGGCGATGTCTGTAAATGCCCAAAATCGATCAAAACATTGTTATAAATGCTCACAAAAGTATTTCAGTGGCTCTTCTGGTCCGAATCCAACAATGATTCCTAAGGATAAGAACTACCATAGAACTATGGGCTCTCCTCTCATTTCGTTTACGGGCCTAGCCGTGGTCAATAAGCACTGCAAATGTGAAGGTATGAAAAACGTCGAGCACAACACAGATATCCAGCACATTTGACACATACACAATTTGACAAGGTATCTAAGAAGACGAGTTGCAAAGGAGGTAATATGTACCTCTTAAGAACTCTGTCAATCCAAACCAGAACCAAAATGCGCCAAAGGAAATGGTGGAAATTAGGCTCAAGTGAATTCAGACTCTACCCACTGCTCTTACCTTAATTCAAAGTCCAAGCACTTAGATATATCTTTTCGGCTTCTTTATAATTTAACAGATTTTGATGTAAACATAATATGTCGGTTGTAGGGAAAGTTCCCACGTTTTTTGAAACATCATTTTTATTGATATTTTAAAAAAAGAAAAACACATTAAGAAATGGATAAATAACCATCATGTATTACCAATCTTTTTTTCGGGAAGCGTTTCGATGCCTTCAGCATAGAACTAAACTGGCATTGGCTCGAAGAAGTTCCTCAACCAGCGATCCACGTCATCTTCATCATCTCATGCTTCTCCTTGTAAGGCGTTAGATAGAGAGAGAGAGAGTCAGGAAAAGTTGACAATTTCTTGGCACAAGATCAGGCCTGTACAGTGCTGAAGTCAGCACTTCCCATTCAAAGTCGAGGAGCTTCTGGCGAGTCACTCTTATAGTGAGCGAACGAGCATTGTCGTGCAGGAATCAGATCGTGACGTAATTTGGACCCTTTCCTGCAATTTTTGCGGCCATTCTGTCCAGCCTCTAACAGTACAGGTCCACCGTGATGATAGTGTAGCGAGATAGAACCTCGCAGGGAATGGTGTCTTTGCAGTGGCGCCAAGCACTCAACATAACCTTCAGATGGTGAAGACCTGCCTTTGGCTGCGGCTCATGCTGGTCATTTTTTCATTCATTTTCTGATCAATGAATATTGTGAAACAATTCTTCTCATCAGGAAATAGGTGGACATAATATGGGCGCATGAATTTGATGTAGGCTCCTAGTTACACCAGCACGTGCATACCTGTATCAGTGGCACAAGAAGAAGGGGAGAAGTGCTGGTGTTGCTCTTTCAACCGAGAATGCGCCTTCAAGTTTTCCGAAAAAAAAGTTCTATGGAATTCACAAAAATGCTGTATCGGTCCTTTTTGATTCCACACTTGAACTCTGCGTGGTCAACTAGTGTTAAGGGCAATGTATACCAGATGCGACTATCAGGCGCACGCATCCATTTGTGAAAGATTTTTGATGAAGGCCGGTCAACGCGGCATGAAATTCTCAATGAAAAGAAAGCGCGGCTATCGCGAGGCCGCAAGCGCGTGCGACTGCTATGCGACTGCGGTGTGACTAGCCCCTATTCTTCATCATATAGTCGTTCGTGCGTCAGTCCAGTATAAATTGCGCTATATGCAGCAGGGGCGCTTTATTTCATCAGTCGGTCGTTCATGGCACGGTCAACACTTCCATAACTACCTCATCCTGGAAGGTGATGCTGATCGTTGTAAGTCATGCCGAGGTGCTTCGCGGGCGAGTCTTCTCTTGAAGTCATCCCTTTGGTACGCCTCCGAAAATTGGTAGGAGCGTCAAGGCATCGACTGGCAACAAAAGTTTTACACCTATTTCATACCTTCAAATTACGATGACACAAGATTCGAACACAATAATTGATAAGTCAGCTTCCAAGGGAAGAATGTTCCTGATTAGTCACTACATCAGTCATTATTTTAATTGGAGGCCTAGGCATTTGATGATACTACAGGTGGACCAAAATTGTGGTGACAACTGACCAGTGCCTGCATGTCCTGTTTTCTATGACGTTGCTACTTCCTTCACAAAACTGCTTGTGTTTGTTTGTTAGTTTTAGTAGTAAAGCATCAAAAATTAGAGGCAAGTCAAGGTAAGCAGAGTTCTCAAGTTTACGCGATCAAAAATTAGGACAATTTTTTCTAGTCTAGTGATGATGATGGCCGGAAAATGCGCTTCAAGCAGAGGGCTGTTGTCCACTCCTTGTTTCGTGAGGGAACTCAGCTGACGAACTCCACACCCGTCTGCAGAATGTTCATGAGGAAGAAGTCCCTCCTATAGCCAGGTGAAATTTTGGACCGCCAAATTCCGAAGAGGGAGAAAATTAATCAAGGATGAGGAGAGATGTGGTCGACCAGCAAATGCAATCTGAGAACAGAATGTGGCAGCTGTCGGGAATATGGCGCTCCACATCCGAAGGATTTCGATTGCAAAAACTATGGAAAAGTTAAAAATATCCTAACCGAATGCTTAAGAGTGGCACAATGGGCGTGAAAACCCTCTCGACATTTGAAAAGAAATGTCGAGTCGAGCACTCAAACGAAATTTTGAGGTGGTTCCAAAATAGCGAAGAGGAAGTTTCGCATCACGTTGTGACGGGTGATGAATTGTGGATCCACCACTACGACCACAAAAACTCCCAGGATGAAAGCAGAGAATGCAGGCATGCAGATTCTCCGTAACCAGTGAGACCGCGGATGGTACCCACGGCATGGAAAGTTTTGGCCAAAATTTTCTGGGATGCGGAAGGTGTTTTGGAGGGCATCACTTTCCAAATATGGTTTTGGTGGTTCTCTACACTTGACATGCATACATTTTATTATAAACTCTCTCTGAAACGTTCTACTACAAGATGGGTGAAGCTACACACTACACGGTCCTAAGTTGCATACCATGCCGCCATTATTACCTTTCCCTTTGACAGTTACCTTACTCCTTACATTGCTCTTCCAGTATCTTACCTACGAAGAGCTCTCAGTGAAGTCGGGTGCCTGTCGGTAGGTGAACGAGGCAGATCGGAGAGGTTCAGAAGCGGGAGGTCAACATGAGGGATGACTCAATCGTTAGATCCCGATGTGTCAGTAACGTCGCGACTTAAATACTTCTTGATCCCCTCCGCATAGGGCGGAGTCGTGGGATCAGATATCATAACTCACGAACTTTGATACATTCCAATCATATCATGAACTCTGGTTCATGACAGAAGGGATCCTCTTGGTTGACTACAGCAAAGAGAATGCCACAGTCACGGGACATTACTACGCTGCCTTGTCTTTCCAACTTCGAGAAGCATTCAAGGAGAAGCGCCGTGGGAAGGTGACCTGTGGAATTATCTTGCACCAGGACAACGCACCCGTGCACATGTCAAAAGTTGCAGTAGCTGCCACACGAGGATCTGGATTCGAATTATTGAATCACCTACCATATTGCTCCCAGTGACTATTTTCTGTTTGGAAACTTGAAGCAGCATCTTCGTGGAACAAGATTCAGAGACGAAAACGAACTGAAGTCGGCAGTTGAAAACTATTTCGACTCATGTGAAAAATTCTTTTTGAAAGGTTTTAAAAAATTGAAATCGAGATGTGAAATGTGTGTTGGTGTTGGAGGGGACTATATTTGATAATAAAATTTCGTGTCTTAGGTCTTATGGAAGCTGTCTAGGCCAGGAAGTTTTTAGAACCCCTGTACATCTCAAGGAAAGGAACTTGCGGCCGCTACGAAACGCGAAAAGCGAGCGTCTGAGGTGAATCAGCTTAGCGACGAGTCCTATTCTTCACCATAAATACGTCTAACGCTCGCTTCTATCTATCTTCTATCCTATAGCTTAATCTAAGAAAAATGAGCAGCAGGAACAACATGGATTCATGACTTACTACGATGGAGAGATGCTGTGGTTAGCGATTATGAAGGTGAAGATGAAGTTGGAGTAACAGGTTTGCCTACCTCGCTGGAGGCGAGAGCGATGGCTGCAAAAGAAGATAAGGGATAACAAAGTGACAAAAATTAGCGGTTTTCTTTGAGAAATCTTCACTCTGCTTGGTTGAAGGCAGATCGGGAGAATTGGGAAACTTCTTTCGGAAATCTCAGTTTAATATCACGGATAATGACGAAATTCCCAACTTTTGGGTCTGCACTCCATCCATACTGCGTCTAAATGAATGATCTCGAAAAAAAACTTTGAAATTTGACAGAGTAAGTGATTCCTGTGAATCAAAATCAACGTTACCGACAACGATATTGTGAAGCAAACTCTGACCATATATCATTCGACGCAGAGTCAATGCACCCGCTTATAGACGAGCCTTTCCCTGACTTTGATTGCCCAAGAACGGATAGAACCCTCCACCGTGTTGAATTAAAAAGATCCAGCCAGAATAAAAAGAATTCTTCCAATGGCAGCTGTGAATCAAAATTCTTCAGAGGCAGACTGCCCCAGAAAATACCGAAAAGTGTCCTGCGTCACATTAATCATAATCACTGTTAGTAAAAGAGAGAGAGAGAGATGTTGGATAAGGATCAATTTTGCAGAAGATACATACCTCTGACCATTCTGAGAAAGATTTTGCTCGAAACTAGTAAAATTTTCTGGATGGTTATCAGTGATTCTCAGAAAGGATCTTCTCCTTCTGCAAGGATCTGGTTGGCGTTGCAAGCACGGAATGCAGAAGCCGCAAACAGCTAAAGGCCAGCTCACCAAGTGTTCTACAGAGAATGGTTTGATGCCGTAATACTACACTGCCGAATTCTTGGACCAATGAGTGTCGCTGTGTGCAGACTTGGTCGATGCGAGAAGCATATCGGATCTAGGAGACAGCAGGCAGTTTCTAGCTAACACAGTGGTACGTGCGGCATAAAGTCGTTTGTAATTGATAAACTGAGGAATTTTTGTTATTCATTGAAGAACTCCGAACCGAGATCCAGAACGGCTTCAATGTCTTCCCAACTAATATTTCCTTCTTCGTGAACTAGAATTCTCCCAAATAAAAATGCAAAATTCCAACAACGTTATTTAGCCTTCCTGTTGCAAACACCATAACAAAAATCCGCTTAACATTCGATTCACCTCCATCCTATTTTCAATTAAATATTCATGGTGGTCACCTGGTTCGGATTTGTCATGGATCCACTCTTTCAGGCCGGCACTTTCAATCATTAGAGGAAGGTAAATCAATTGGCCTATCTTGTTTTTGAGTAGCTCCAACTAGAGTGACAATGAAAAATATGTATGTATGTACCAATTGAAATGTATCAATTGAAACATTTTATTTCTGATTCCTCAAGCATCCTTTAACGTAAGAATCGGCTCTCACCCCTAAAGCGATAACTAATGAGTAAGAATGAAAGCATTGTTGGCAAATAATAGCACCAGTTCTGATCTCACGTCATTAAACTACGGGCCCTTAGAGTACGTATGTATCAGTGGCGGACGCAAAAAGTGGACGGGAGGGGGAGGGGGCGTGGGAAAAAATAAAAATAAACAAACAAAACTGAACTAATACAAGATTTTTGTTTGTATTGTAAAGTAATTTCAAAAATTTGGTCACCCATTCTCGGGAGGGGCGACTCCCCCCCCCCCCCCCCCCCCCC
>JARK01001346.1:258140-293615 GCA_000688135.1 Ancylostoma ceylanicum
CCCCCCCACCTGCGTTCACCACTGGTACATATGTATAAGTAAATTCCGTTCTCTCGTTGGTTTGGTAGCCAAACTGGTCAAATTAAGACCACAACACATTCCAGAACGTCATTATAATATAGGCTATATGCTAGTTTTTTGATTGATGTTCATTGATGTCCTCTTCACCGATTCATATCCATCGCATGCGCACAACACAGTGCAGCAAACCCAAACAGAGGAATAAAGGAACGTAGACTTGTGAACGATGGTGTTCTATTAGGCACCAGTTGTTATCCTACGAGGTTGTTATTCAGCTATTGAATTCCTTACTGTTGGGGTGGGTCAGTTGAAATTTATCTGCCCTTCATGTTTACAATTATGTATGTCTTACTGAAATACAAAAAAGATTATGTGTGATCCACCCCCTCTAGGAAACTCCTGAATTCGCCGTTCTACCTTGTTCCACTGCACCGCTCCTTGGACCCACAGAAGCACTGACAAAATAAAGTGATTCGGGATCCTTGTGGAATGAGTGACATGATGATACACATAAGTAAAAATGTGAGAATTTCTGTGTTTGACCCAAGTGGGCAATGGGAATGGAGGAGGCACTCAATACACATCAAAGCTGAGATCACCAGGGCGATGAGAAGGTGCTATACTCCTCGATCTTGAGTTTAAACTAGAGCACAGAATTCCGAGGTTTTGTGAGAAGCTAAAAAAAACATCTTGCATCAGACATATCATCCTTCTGGTTGAGTTTTCCTGATGAAATTCCGAGATGTCGGGCTGTAGCATGTTCGCGGTGGGGTTCTTAAGGAAAATAAAATCACGCGATTCTCCACGATCTGTTTTAACAAACTGCTGGATTTCAATATAACCGTACGTACCTTACTGAAAAATAAAGATGTTTTTAAAGGAAGAAAATCAACCGATAAAGTGTTCCATTTTCAAATCATCACAGTGGAGGTGTTACATGTATCCTAATTAATGCTTTTAATGACACCTGGTTCAAACAGGTAAAGAATTTTATTGGCCTTAATTCGAAATTGATGAGATGGCACAGCGTATAAATGTTCAGAAAATTTGATTGGTGTAACTTTCTGGTTTCACCCTTAGAAACTCATTTGCCTTCTTTCTTGCTCTAAAATAGGGTGTTCCGAAAGAAAGTGTCCGTTGACTCCAACCATATTTCTACTTGTTCTTTCAGATCTGGATGAGAACCATACCTACAATTCTCCTTGCTGTGGTATACCTTAGTGGAGCTGTACTTGGAGGCATCAGAGAAACTGTGAGCATTATATCGTCAGAGAAGCTGTGATTGGATGTTGGCACTTGTAGGAAACTTGGAGAGAATGCTACACACTTTTATTCTTTATGCGAAAAAACGACCTTTTAAATATCTGAAAAGACTTCAGACCGAAGTCTGCAGCACTGTTTGAGAGTGCGGTGCAGGTTTCAAACAGAACAATAATTCATGGAAATTCCTAAACCATTTCGGAAGGGTGTTTTCCATTTCCCAACACTTTTTCCTCTGGGCCCTTGTTATATGAATATTACGACACCAAGACAACCGTTTTCAGGGAACAAGAAGTCGACGCAGTCATGACAAGCACCTGCAGCGAAGAGGAAGCGGAACTACGGGATCAAAAGTGATATACTACTATTTCGACAAACGAATTAGTGAGTGAAGAGTGAGTAGGTGAAGTTCGATCTGCGTTTTTACTGTGGAAAATTAAGATCAAACATTGAAAGACTTGTTTCTGAAAGCGGCCAAGGCTTGGGAGGACTCCACATGCATTAAATTTGAGGAAAACGAAGAAGGTACGCAAAATCATTGCAAAATTTTGAGAAACATGAGTTTATAGTGGGTAATGATGTGCGAAAAATTGCAGAGTGGGAAGCAATAAAAGTGGAACAATTAGGAGGTTGGGACTGCGCATACACAAGAATACCACGTGGACCTCAATATTTGTCCGTTGATTGCGGGTATTTTGGCGGTATTGCTCACGAAGTTGGGCATGCACTAGGCCTCGTCCACACTCAGAGTAGATATGATCGTGACAAGTACATTTCTGTGGTGTGGCCCAACGTCGAGGTAGGGAGTGATTACGGAACGTGAAATCAGTTGCTCAAATTGTCTGTTGTGTTTGATGTAAGGAAAATTTCAGAAAGAGTTCAATGCTCGGTACCAAGACTGGATCGAGAAAAGCCCATCAGAAGCTCGAAAATATCTCGAGGTAGTTCTTGGAAATTGAAGAAATCACTTCTTTTCAATACCTTCATGGCATTAAAACACAATTCAGACTTTTAAAAAAGAGTATGGAACGACGCTGACGAGTGAGAGCGACCATTATGGAGTTCCTTACGACTATGGAAGTATTATGCATTAGTAAGTCCTCTATATCGAGTCACAATCAAGATTCTTAATCATCGTTGCAGTGGCACCAGTGATGAAGATCCTCCCATGATTCCAACAGATTTAAATCACAATAGAACTATGGGTTCGCAATTCATTTCGTTTACGGATCTGCTTGAAATCAATGAGCGCCATAAATGCACAGGTATGAGCAAAGGCGATATAGTTAGAACACCTTTTTGTAGGAGTAATTGATGTGAGCTATAAGAGCCGTAGCAGCTAATGAACAAGAAGATAAAAAAATTTCGCACGACAGGAGGTGTTCCAATTAAGCCTTCAAAAATTTTGACGAATTTCAAAGGAAAGTTCTAAAATGACAAGAGAAGTGGTACAACGACAGCAAAATGATATAATATTGACTGGATCAGTTGAGAATGTTCTTTTCTATTGTTCAGTATCGTGCGCTCCTCAAAAAAGAAAGTGTGAAAATGACGGATTTTTCAATCCGAAAAAATGTGACACTTGTGTCTGCCCCAGCGGATATGGAGGGCGTTTCTGTGAAAATCAGGTAATGTCTGCGTTTCATCTCGATCGTACTGATTGATACAACAATCCTTTTACAGCCTGACGATGGCGGCGAAGACTTGAAAGCAGATGCAACCTTGCAAACGATAAAACTAACAATCCAAAGCGATAGAAATGCCAGCGACCATTACGTGAAACACACCACATGGATTCGGGTAGGTATAGCGAATGTAAAAATCTTTCACCATAACAGATATGTACTATTATAACACAGCACTTCAGTGAAGGGTAAGGAAATATTTTAGACCGCTTCTAAAACGGGCATCGAAGTTGAAATTGAGAACATTTCTGACGGATTGAAAGCATACGGTTGTGCTAAAGCAGGAGTAGAAATCAAGACGCAGGATGACCAAAAACTTACTGGTTACAGGTGAGGAAATTGCCACATACCTGCAAGAGGACTTTGAAGAGAATATTTCGTTACAATACGTGAATTGAATATTTTCGGAACGGGGAAGAGCATGACTGTGTATGTGGTTCATTTTTAAGTTATCATGGATAAAAAGAATAAGATTTGAATTTTGATCAGTTAACAGCGTGATTACCTCAGGTTTCGAGATAGTATGTCCTCATTATCATATTTCTATCAAGGTTCTGCTCCAAAGAAGACAAGGGTGTTCTGCTCAAGTCAAACAGAACCCCCGTCCCCATAATATTATACTCAATGACCACTGTGCCTTTCGAAGTCACATTGAAATATCATTCCGGCAAGTTCTCCTAAATTTAATGCCATATTTCTATCTCAAAAGTCATTTAAATGGTGCTTCTTTCAGTCTAGAAGAACGAAGATGTTCTCCTTGTATAGCACAGTACCGGAGAAATCAATTCGTGAAGACGTAGTTGATAGGTAATAAATATGGATCCACTGTACTGTAATAACGAATGATGAAGAAAAAAAAAGTTGGAAGCTAAGGCTCTGAGTCGTGAGGTTAATATGCAATAACCAATGCTTGCTCTAGCAATCTTTGTTTAGAAAGTGTAGTTTATGTGTAGACAAGGCCTCCGAAATGTTTCCAGACAAAATGAGATTTAACAAATTGGTACCAGAGGAGTCCGGGAAGATGAAGCACTAAGTTGGTAGATCGGATGCACCTCGCTAGTCACTTTATAGGGCACATACGCATTCGATGCCTCCACGATGTACAGAAAAAATTGAATTCATGGCGCATTGGTTAACGCCGACCGCTTTATCCACTTCATCTTTACTAGCTTCACTTCCTATGTTTTTGAGCTCTTCGTGTAGAGAACTTGATCTAAGCAAGTTGGCTCAATGGTTTTTCTAATTAATAACTTCTTGTGTTACTCGTCCGAGGCTCGTCCCCAAACCCAGGTCTTCATTCACAACATCTATCAAAATTATTTCGAACCTGACTTCACAGGCGCACCTATGGGCAAATTGTTAGGACAGTGGCTACGTAGCTTCCGGAAATTCGCCTCTGGACTGCTCGTGGCCTACCATCGCCATAGTATTGCGACTTCCCACTGCCAATTCTTGAGGCTGATTCCGATGGCCATCAAGGTCTACTACCTTCTGCCCCTATTTCTTTCGGGGCGACAAGACAGATTATGGGCAGAGATTGGGCACGAGACTGAAAGCTCTTGTGGTATGTCCGGCATCCCATCTTAATGACGGGTGAACTAGACAGAAAAGCTAGCCTGCTCTGATTTTGACATCCTATTGTTGTTCATGTGACGCACCAATTGGATGCATTATATTAATAAATAAATATTTAATATGAGTGCGCCCTGGTTTCCACCACCTTATTGGACTTCGCATGAGTTGGTAGCCACTAGAAAGGAGGGGAGGGAGATGGTGGGAAAAAAGTGAGAACCATGCCACTATGGGGACCGGACTGGAACAATAGAAGTAGTAGGAATATTACCCCTTGGCATCAAGCAATTAATCACAACTATTTTTAAAAAATATTTTACAATGTATCTATTAGGTTGTCCGAAAAATAATAAGACAAATTTAACCAGTTGCAATTCGCCACCGGTACAGCCCGGCAAGTTCCTTCTGTGTGCGATATATCATGCCCTCTCCAAACTTCAATATCCACCGTGCGAGACATTCTTCGGTCTTCTGGCAATATTACAAAGTTGCCTCAAGCTCAACCCCACGTTCTTAGTAAGAGGAGGCGTGCTGATGTGTGAACTTCTCTTCTCAGCCGTCGCAGTACAGTTGATTGGATCGATTCCATAGCCATCATATATGATAATCACTGCACCAATGATAATATCGTACGCCTTACGCACCGGCTCGATTTCGATGGCTCACCAAAAACCACAGCCGAAAATCGAAAACCATGACAAGTGAAAGCTGCTGGCTTTCTATTGCAACATCAGTGATCTGGGGTGGTAGTACGAGGACGAAACGATGAGTGGAAGGTCTCATTTCACTGTAAGCTCTGATTTGGAATCATGAACAAGCTACGAGTTAACTCACAACTGTGATTTTGGAATGCTGTGACTCCTGCAAAACCCTCTCGCAATCAGATGATTCGATCCCCTAACCATCAAGTATTCGATGTCGTCAGACTATGCTGACATACCTCTACACCACTGACTCCACGGTCAACAGAAACTTTGTGATCATTACAACCCAAACGGCCAGTGAATCTCGTCCCGCATAAAACAGCTTTGAGTCGGCAAGCTGAAAAATACATTTCGGTGCTAATAAAATTTGTGGGATCTTATCTGGGGAGGTGGTGTGAGGCTCTGCAGTCAAAATCCCACCAGTAGATCGGTTTCATCAATGATCTCCGGCGGAAGGTCTTTTTGATCGAGACAGTGAAACATCGATCAGCTGTGTGGACCAGGAATTGCGTCTTCACCGAAAAGGAGTCAGTGCCAGCTGGACTGGCTACAACGATGAACTCGAACCATGAGCAAAAAGTCCTCCAGCGGACTTTTTCGCGAGACGATGAGGTCACCGTCTGCGTCTCGCGCGCCGCACACTCTCTCGCTCCCGGTGTTCTCATCGTTTCATACTGGCAATAAGCCCATCGTGATAACGAGGAGTTCACCTACAAGTTTGGTCCCGGTTTCGTCCTAGTATTTATGCACTATACTTAGAGAATCATATTCGAGTCAATAAGGCCTACATTACCTATTCAGGAGCTCCTTGTGAACTGGGAGTAAGCTGGCAGGTAACGTTCATAGTTAACTGATAGTTTCAATAGGTTTACTACCACTCCTGATCTCCTGGAGTTTTCTCCCAACTGGCTCCACAACGATTCTGGCCTGTTTTGAAACCAAATAGAGAAAGCGGCTGGAATGCTGTGACGTCGCTATCACCGGAGACATAAAATTCTCATCTTTATGGGCATTGTCAAACTATGCACTTTCAAGAAGATGTGTGACAAACAGGCAGTTTCCAAAATCCCCATCCACCATGTTCGCATGTCTTAGCATCAAGCGGCTATCACGCCTTCAGGTTGCTCCTGTCCTTTTCTGCAGGAGAAAAAAATTGAAAAATTGAGACCAAGTCAAGCAGGGAGTCGACGATTTCTTGTTCTCCAAACCTCCTGACTTCTTCGCTCGTGGGATCCGCCCTTTTCTGGGCAGGTACCGCTACGACAACACAATAGGGATTACCATATTGATCTATAGAGAGTTCAAATGAAATTATGAACAGAGGTGCAACTCGGTCGATCATTGTGAAAGAGCAACTCATGGGCAACTCATGGCGCATCTGCATATAAGTGATCATTTTGAGAAATCTCCAATTTTCGGTTCTTGAAAAAGTTCAGAATGTAACCGGACAAATTTATGGATTTTGCTGTCATGAGTTATGCGGAATCAAATAGGGAAAAACAGCAGCAGGATTGCACATCACTTTATGTTAAAGAATAAAGCAATTTCTGCTACGTTATGGGGACAATTTCGCGAAAAATCGGCGGACCAAAAACTCCCGGAACTTCTGTAACTGGACCAAAATTTCGAGTGTCGATCGAGCTTTCGATTATCCTGATTCAATAACCTAGGCTGAGAAATCGTACTTATGGTCGCCTTGTAGTTGAGACCTGGTACTATCAAGCGAATACTTAATGTTATCAAAGAATCTTCCCTCGACACAAAAAGCTCAAGAACTGCGCAGAGGTCAGAATTTGGGTAAGCTGTCAGTTTGCCTCGTGGTGCAGCAAATTCATTCATGGAGGTGCTTGTTTTCAGCCCAAAAAATGGTAAATGTTCACCGATACCGATGTTGGATACAATTCGGGCTGAAATGTTGTATGACCGTTTTGAATTTTTTCCACCCTCAGACGAGAATTTGTTATTTCATAACCTAATACGTAGATAATGAGTTCCGCGTTCCACATGATACAGCTCTAATAACAGCATCTGTGGTTTCGTAAGCAGAATTTCTTATTTGAGCCAAATTAGATAATCACCTCATTCATCAGCAAATAGTCACTGCATTCTTGATAGTATTGCTAGGTACGTGTGTGGAATTCCGTCCCTGAGAAACACATCCTGTTTGTGTCATCAACCTTGAGCAAATCCTACGTTCATGTCGTTTGCATTTGTTCTGGTGTTCACGTCCTTTACGTGGGATGGATTTACATTTTTCATCGAAAAAGATTTAATAATAACGAGGACATCACACCCTATAAATATACACCAGGAAGTTTATAGAAGCAACTCTCCAATTTGCTTCGATAATCCCAGTTTTAGTAGATTGTAGAGGAAGTGCTGAGTCTCGTCTATCTCATCCTTTCTTCATACTTTTCAACTTATCCTGGTCTAAAGGCCACCCAATTCAATAAAGGGATAGTGGAGTGATCTGTGTCAATCAACCTCTTTCGTGGGATGCGCTATCGTAAAGGCATTGCATGGATATGTGTCCTACGCAGTATCTTTTCAGGTGCATCTGATGTACCACTTGAGCGACTCATTCTCCGAGAGTTATCTGGTACCAATCTATTTATTTAATTGGAATTTATTTTATTTTCACTACACAGTGCCAGAGGCACAATGCTACCCTTCAAAATGAAGGTAGGAACAAGAAATGACAACTGTTAAGCAGATTTTTTGAAGCATGTCATTTCCTATTTTAGTATTTGTGTATTTTAGTGCGCATTTCTTGAGAAGGGGTCTTTGGAAAAAGGATGCTGCATTTGTGCACTCATTTACATCTTTTGGCAGCAGAACTTGAGGTCGAAAGCTGTTGGTGTTGCGAGGAACCAGCGGTGCCCACGCTCTTATCCGGCCTACATGTCATGTATGAAAAGGTTGCTAGGTTCAAGAGGCTTCATAAGCAGCTATCCAACCGCTCTATTAGTGGTATGAATACCTCGTTTAGCCTGCAATCCGGATACAATATGGTATACTCGCACTTCCCAATAATGCTTCCGAAAATCTCCTTAACAATTGTCACTTGTATTTCCTATATTCATTTTGAAGGGTAGCACTGTGTCCTTGCCACTTTGTAGTGAAAATTTAAAAAAATAATAATACATAAATAGATTGGTGCCAGATAACTTTTAGAGAATGAATCGCTGAAGTGGTACATCAGATGCCCTCTAAAGGTAACTGTATAGGACACATTTACGAGTCGAATTCGGGGAGCATCCTAGGAAAAGGATTGATTGACATCGACCAATCTACGTCCTCTTTATTGATGTTGCTCTAGAAAAATTGCCCTGAACGAAATGATCGATGACGTCGATGACATATCTATTTCCTCTTTCAGATCACGATGAAAACAATAGGAATAATTCTCCTTCTTTTGGTGTACGTCAGTGAAGCTGCGCTCGGACGCACCGCAGAAGTAAGCATTGTGTCATAATAATAGCTGTAATTTTGCCTAGGCCTGTCATATGTAACAACGTTGCATTCAATGCGCTGGATGTACAACATTTTCAATCTCTTGAATTAAGCCCAAAAATGCTTTAATATTGTAAAGTTCATTCTAAATGACCACAGACTCCCATAGAAATTCTTCAGTTTATGCACAAAAAATACTGAAGCGATAGTTTCCATCAGTTCACACTACATATAAGGTCTTAACTATATGTGTTCACCAGGGTGAGACTTCTCGTTTCAGAACAACATGCGTCATAATCGTCTGGCGCGAAAAAGTAACAGCAGAGTTGGCAGCGTTAAAGTGATCAACTACCAGTTCCATGACAAATTCAGTGGGTGCAAGCAGAGTTGGTTGAGCTTCAGTGGCATTATCAGTCAAAAAAAAGTTAAGATCGGTCATTGGAAGGATTGTTTCTGAAGGTGACCAAAGCATGGGAGGAACGTACATGCATTAAATTTGAAAAGAAAGTTGGAGGTACGAAACATTTTGAATAAATCCCGGACAAGCCTTAGCACGTTACTAGATAGATGTGCGAAAATTTGCAGATAGAAACGCCATACTCGTGAGAGGAAACCAAATAGAAGACTATGATTGTTCGTTTACCCCAAATCCTCGTGGTGGAGATCATTGGCTTTCCATTGGATGCGGTTATTTCGGCGGTGCTGCTCACGAAGTCGGGCATGCACTTGGGCTTGCACACACTCACAGCAGATATGATCGCAACGCTTACGTTGAAGTGGATTGGAATAACGTTAAGGTGAGCAATTGATAAGGAAGTTTGTGAAGAGTGATTGCAATTTTCGTTTGTATTTGATATGAAGAGAGCTTCAGAAGGAGTTCGATAATCAGTATCAAGACTGGAATCAGCAAGATTACGAGGTAACCACCGATTTTTTTGAAAGAAATGTTCCTTTGGATATTGAGAAAATTGAGGGACAGAATTATAAAAAGGAGTATGGAACGAATCTAACGAAGGAAAAGGATCATTATGGTGTTCCTTATGATTACGGAAGTATTATGCATTAGTAAGTCCAGTAATTTCACGACACCAAATTAAGCCAGAAACAAATCAACACCTGTTGCAGTGGCACCAACGATGAAAATCCTCCACTGATTCCAACGGATGTGGATCACAAAAGAACCATGGGTTCGCAATTCATTTCGTTCACTGATCTGCTCGAAGTCAACACACGTCACAATTGCATCGGTATGACAACAAATATATGCTCACAATAGATCTCTCTGTACATTGATGTGAGGGATGAGAATCATAGAAGGTACCGTTAACCCGATTTCTTCATTCTGGTCCCCCAACAAAAAGCGAGTTTGACGATCTCTGTAAGCTTCTGTTAAATAAACAAGGAGACAGCACACCAACAACAATTTGGCATGTTAATAATTGCGTTTGAACTAATCTTTTCTGTTCAGAAAAGTGCCCTACTGATGACGAAAGAACAGTAACGTGTGAGTATGAGGGATTTCCCAACCCAAAAAACTGCAGCGTTTGCGTCTGTCCGAGTGGCTACGGAGGGCAATCTTGTGGAGAGATGGTAGGGTAGTGTCCGAAATCACCGAAATCCACTGTCCAACGCAGTAGATCTTTTCCAGCCAGATGATTGTGGCCAGGAACTGATAGCAAAGGATGAATGGCAATCGATGGTTTTAAATATTTCGAGCCCCCGAAATTCCAGTGAATACTTCATCTGCACGAGCTGGATCAAGGTTTGTGCAGCAAGATGAATCATCAATCAAATTCAGCGCAGAAACATGACTGTTCTGTTCGATGCGAAAGTTTCAGTCCGCACCCAACACGACAATCCAAATCGAAATTGAGGGCATATCTGACAATTTGAAGACATACGGATGCGGTTATGCAGCAGTAGAAATCAAGACACAGGCTGACCAAAGGCTTACTGGTTACAGGTATGCAAATTGCGCCAATGCTCCAGAACAGCTTCAGACAATACATTTTTTCATAATGAAAATTGTTGAACAATGTGGTTAATTGTGGTTTCGTGTTAAGGCTTTTGCCACTGTATCTGTGTTAAGATTCTGCTCTAAAGACGACGCGGGTAAGTTGCTCAAATCAAACTCAACCCTCGTTCCCATAATCACGTATTCAATGACAACTGCACCACTAAACGTCACTCTGAAATATCAATCAGGTAAGCACGCACATGCTTTCTCCTTTGTTTCTATACTTACATACCAAAATTATGTTCTTTTTAGTCCGTACCAACGGTAGTGTTCGTCAAGCATAGCACAATATCGTATGAATCATACATACATATTAGCTTGTCCCAAAAATAAAGGTCACAGTCCAGAAATGTGGTTTCGGAAAATCAGAACTTCACTGTTGTAGGAATTAGACTGACATATCCATGGAATGAGGAGCCGGATCTGCGCTATCCGAATTTTAAGAATACTTTGTTATCTATAAACATATCCATGAAATGAGAAGCCGGATCTGCGCTATCCGAATTTTAAGAATACTTTGTTATCTATGATTGTCTTGATTTTACAGCCGTGCAGACAGTGCGCAGTAGGGCGAAATACGGTATTCGTGCTTTTTTTATTTTCATGGCTCTATTTAAAAGCCGATCTAGAAATAGCTGTGTCTCTAGCTAGAAATCTGTGTTGCAAGCACATACAGCCTGTCGACTAAGAATACTCTTTCAAACATATAAGGTTTCAACTTTGGTCAGGAAGAAACGTCTTAGAATGAAAAGCATTTTTAGGGATCGGGGCAAAAATCTTGAAACATCCTAGAGTTGAGAGTTGGATATTCCCCTCCTTCTCTTTTGATATAAGAATACAAATTTTCACTCACTCGGTATGAGCACTAACACCTCCACAAAATTGTGCTTGGACATTATAACGATCGAGGAACGCACGAACCACGCTATGTTGCAGCTGGATAAAACAAATTAGAACCACAACAGGATCACTTCTGACACAGTGTTTCAAGATGGAACAAGAAAAGCACAGGTCTCTATAATAGGCTGCGAGTACGTAGTTTGACCCTAACTAATTGTAAGCTGAAAAGCTGTGAATACCTGGGTCACACACTATGCTTGAAAAAAGGACAAAGTGGTTGGCGTTGATCAATCCTGTCATGTAGGATGCGCCACTCATTCGCCTTCATCTGAGCATCGTAGAGGCATTGAAGGCGTATGTGCCCTATAATGTGACTTGGGGGGGGGGGCATCCGACGAACCAAATCAGTGCTTTATCCTCTCAGACTCCTCCGGTACCAATCTACCGACCCCGAAGGGATGGATGGCTTGGTTGGCCACGGACGGGATCGAACCATCGATTGTGTGCGTGCGCAGCGAGCCTCTTGCCACTGCGCCACACGCGCCCACACACTATACTTATTTTCCCTAATTGTCTGCAACGTCTGCCAGAATTATAGAACTAGAGCTTGTCGTGCGAACAATTTAAGGACAAATGTTCTTAGCTGATCTCTTTTCGGCCAATACTACTTTCTGTTTCTGATGAAAGTGAGAGGCATAGCCACTCAACGGTTTTCGGAAACGGACTTTGTATGAAAACGGTAGAAGAATTAGAGCATCCCACGCGAAGCGCAGAATGCCGTAACTAATAATTATACGTGCATAAGGGTAAATCTATGCAAAACATGTGCATACCAATGCATAGCACCCACGCAGCATTGCATGGCGCGAATCCTGTGCGCAGCCCATGAAAAGTCCACCACTATTGCAGTCTTATGCAGAAATCGTGCTTGTCCATGCCAAGGAAACCTTCTAGGTTCCAGTTCAGTAATATTGTCACTCGTCTTCTGAAATATCGGAAGTGTACTCAGAAACCTCAAGAGCTGTATCTGCAATGAAATGTTGAAGGCAGCACCAACGCTAATTTTGCTCTCTCGGATGCTGCTATAGTAAGTTCCCAGTTTGAGCACCGAAGTAAGGTAAAATGACTTCTGCTCGGGGTATCAACCGTTGCCACGCGGATTTCACGTTGCACCACAACACAGCGCAGATTCACGAGGCGAAAGGTTCACTTCAAAGTTGGGTAATTAAACCGAGTACAATAATACAATACAGTCGAAAATACGAAAAAAAGCTAAAATAAATAGGTTCAAAACTAAAAAAAACTACAGGATGGATAGGATTTCAAGGCGCAAGGTATGGAAGGCGCATTGTCCTAAGGCGCTTCAGCTGTTGCAGGCGCATTGATGAGCAAGTGGAAGCCGTCCGGAAGGGATCAACGGGCTTCTATTTATGCGACGACGGCCAGCTGCGCGCACTCTTTTCTGCGATGACTGTTCCTCCAGCGCGCGTTTTACCCCTCAGCTGGGCGAAAGCTGACTTCTTCATCTGATTGTCAAATCGCGTGAGAACCGCGTATAAGGACTCGCGCAGTGACCAATTTTGTCAAATCTTGCTGAAAGGGCAATCTTGGGTGATTTCGATTTGAACCGGCAGGAAAAGATAGGATAGCCGGTTTAGAACTGGAAAGAGGTGGGAATGAGACAAAACACAGCTAATCTATTACACGTCGAGAATGCTGTTCGAAGCAGCGGCGCCGCTTTGAAAGAATTGTTGGAAGCGTTATTGGATTTTCGACCTCAACTTCTTGTGAACATAAAAATATACAAAATACCCAGGAAAAACTTCTGTGTGAGTTTCGAAAAAAAAAAAGATTCGTATGTCAGCACTATTGGCAGATCAACTTTTCACCTGCATCATCAATGTCTTCTCAAATACGGCACAGGAAAAAGAAGAATCTGCAGGACACTCCATCCAAACTCGACTTGTGCCGCGATGACCTAGTCAAGAGGATTGGAAGAATGAGCATTAACACATTGACGACAATCGACCTCTTGGAGAGTTATGCCACGTGGGACTAAAGCAAAGTTCTGGCTCATTTCTTCAGCTGCAGTAATAATAGATTTTATATTTATAAATTAACAATAGAAACTTTAGTGACAGAATTGTCCAATAGAATAATGCATTGTAATGTATTATTAGTGTTATTACCTTTATTATCGGAAATTAATCAACTACTGACAACAGTTACAATCAGTCAATAAATAAAAACACCAATAATATTAACAATTTCTTAATAAATTTTTATAATTATGACTTTCACTAAAAATATGGTAATATGATACAATGTGACATACATTTCACAACAGACATCAAATTGATCTATTATAAGCATATTTAATATAACTACTAGTTGATTTTTTATTACAGGTGATACATTATGCCTACCGTAATCCGCGAAATTGGTCATACCATAAAAAATGGTGGTTAGATTTGAATTCGACGGGTGAAATAACCCATCTATGCGAAACCTCAAGAGATTCTGATTTCGGGATCCCCGTTTTTGACGCGGAAGCCACCGGTGGGCCCCTTTGTCAAAGGTGGCCGCCAAGATTGGACCCACCCGTGGGTCCCATTGTCGTCAAAGTGTTAAAGGATTCTTGCGTAACAATCGCCACGTCCGACGTTCCACCAACCTCGCACCCGACATCGTATCCGAAACCAACTGAGGTCTTAGAAATTCAAGCGGAATTAAGATTCTTTGATAGTCGATGAACATTGTAGAAGGCGATGTCTTGTAGCATTCCGAACACTTGTTCGTTATCCAGTCAATTTTTACCTATCTGTTATCCGCACTGCCGTCAGCGTTATGAAAAATCTCGCATCCGCTCATCCCTGATCTGCTTTCATTGTTTAAACTTGGAATTGGAGAGGAAGGCTTGTCATGAGTTGTAATCAGTGGGTGAACTGATGTACACTTGAGACAGGATAACACTTCGTAATTACCCTTTTGTATTTATTCACTTTTTACAAATGTGAAAACATTGGAAAAGGAATGAATCACCATCAAAAACTATCACTCTTTGCCAGTTTTCGGAAAGCGTTTCGATACCTTTGGCATGCAGGTGTATCTTTTCTGTACCGACGTACAAATAAATAAAACGAAATAAAACTGTACCGGCATTGATTATAAAAAATTGCTCAACCAGCGATCCAAATCCTCTTCATCATGGCACGCTTTTCCTTGCAAGACCTTAGAGAGAGCCAGAGGAAGTTGGCAGTCTTTTGGCGCTAGATCAGATCTGCGCGGTGGTGGAGTCGACACTTCTCATCCAAAGTCGAGCAGCTTCTGGTGAGCGCACGAGCATTGTCGTTCAGGAATAGAATCGTGCCGTAATCCGGATCCTGCCTGAGATTTTTTTGGCATCGTCGGAACTGCGAACTGGCTCGGCTGCTTCTAACACGTTCCCCCTCCTCGATTGCCTTCCTTGCACAACGGACCCTTGTACAGTCTTCACATTCGCCAAACGTCACCAAGGGAGAAGATCTGTGCAAACGCCGTAGCTCTCTTCCTAAATCCAGCTGTCGTAAGCGATGCGAAGTGAAGTGTTCGTCAGCCGACCCCACAGTGTATCCAATCTCTGCAAATCGATAGAAAGTGAAAAGGTTAACTCTTTCCACAGTGGACAACGACCAGGATTTACACGAACACATGGGCGTTAGTGCATGCCCACCTCATTGCCGGCTGTACCAATCGGTTTCAACACCCTAGAATTGGGCAGTCTATCTCCGGGATCCAACCGTTCTGCACGGTTAGCGCATCGCTGCTGCATGGAAAATGGTTGTCACACCCCCATGATCGTCACTACAAAAAAAAAGACCACAATTTTAGGCTTCTCTTTTTTCTTTATTGCCAAATTTTTAGACGTGATGGGTAATCTATCAGTAAGTGAAGAGAATTTAAGAGTTCAGGTACTGAAGAAGGACAGATACTGTGTACTATCCAAACACCTCTGCATGTTTCTCAAACATTTGAAAGGGATAAAGTGGCCGGCGTTAGCGAAACCCTTTTTTGAGAAGCGCCATGCAGTTCACTACATCTATCAGGTTTTGCAAAATCGATGCCGGATTTTGAAAATTGATTTTGAGTTGTCACAAATTGGCTAAGTCCAAACTTCGCCTATCGACTGAGTAATTAGAATGAGCGGATTATCATCACTGCATTGTCCCACTAGATATAGAACCAAGTTTCATTCTGCCAATGAAGTTGGCGGCTAAGGTACTTTTATGGACTATCGTGCCTTCAGCGGGATAGATCTGGTTTAACATGCGATAATCTTGAAGGTCTCGAATTCCGACGACTACTCCCAGCCGTTTGGAGCATCATGCGTGTGCATGCGCTAAAAAACAACAACATCTGGTTGAATGAGGGAACCCATGCGTATGATTCCGTCGTCTTTAACTATCTAACGTCTGTCTTAAACAGCGTAATAAATGTATGTATGTATGTATTTTTCGCCTTTCCTGTTAAAAGGGGGCTCACAATCTTGTCATCTAATTTTCAAGGTCGTTTCATCGATAAAACTCACATGAAATCTCTGTTTCTCTACGTGTATTCCAAGATCGTGAATAATATTGGTTTGCATTCGAACACTAAAAATACAGATCAGTCAGATACACATCTCGTCTCGGACCGCAATGAAGCTGAGGCTGTAGGTGAATATTTTGCTGCATATTCTTCCGCAGTCCTTAGATGGAATGCGACCTCCTTCCCTTACTCAAACACTCACCAAGTTGGCCGAAGCCGGGGCCTGCCCGGTACCTCAGAATTGCTGTCGGGCAACCTGGAAAATGCCTAAGTACCAGCATCGACAACTTCACGCTCTCCGTCAGAGGAAAAATTGACGTAATTGGTGAAACTCGGCACAATTTTGAACCTCTGAATCACGCCAGTAACCATGGTGAAGCACATATCGTGGTTACGTGCAATTCCCGATGGACTGCACCTAACCACAACCATCAGTAATACCAATGCTACCGAACTTACTACCACCAAAAAAGAACTCATTGATGGAATTTTTCCACATCTTCCAGGATTGAACACCGATCACCTTTGGATTACCGCTCTTCAGCTGTAAATAAATAATGGGAGGAGCATATTGGAACGGATCCTATAAAAATCCCAAACAAAATCCAACACATCAAGTTAGGCCCACGTGAGTTTTCATTCACATCAGCTTCCTATCTCAATATGTGCATTTCGTCGTTTGCTCTGAATGTCGAGTCGTTTCAGTAACATATCCTCGAGTTGGTTTAGGTTATGAATGCAGTCGTAACAACATTCCTATTCTCTGTCTGCATTAGTGGAATTGTGCTTGGAGATATCCCGCAAAATGGGAAATCTGTGAGTATTTACTGTTTTGCGTTGAGCCTGACTACTAGTACTAACTACTAGCCTGACTACTGACCTGCTTAACGGCTTGAAACAATCGTTCGTGGCATTCGCATGGAAGCCTCCATGGGTAGCGAAACAAAACATGAGAACTTTCCAACTTCTGATTCAGAGTGTGTGGAGCTGTTCGCGCTTCTCTGTACTAGAAAGCAATGCATAATTGATGCCGTTTCAGGAACTGATCACCCGATTTGATCGTTATAGGCGTCAGGCGCAAGTAAGGGATCCGGGAGTCGTTCCTTCAAAGGTGATAAACTACTACTTCAAGGACGGCATCAGTGAGTGTGTGGAGCTCTGGTGAAACAGATTCCACCTTTTCAACCATGAACATTGAAGATCAGACATCAAAGGACTTGTTTCTGAAAGCAAACAAGGCATGGGGGAAATACACATGCGTCAAATTCATAAAGAACAATAAGCGTGCGTTTGTTTTTCATATGACTTCTGTGCAAAACCATTAGGTTGAGGTAATATGAATGCTCCTATATTCGTTTTTCTAGCTATCATTTGCTCCTCCCATATAAGTTACGAGAGATCTCTATTCATGAAAGGATCGCTCTGTTTACTGATAATGAATCCTGTCCACAAGACCGCCGTATCTCCCTGCATAATATTTAAACCGCTCAGAATAAGCACTTCTTTGTCTTGTTTTCCGAAGCAGCAACTATAAAACTTATCTAGGACAACCACATTTTGCGAAATGAATCAGCATAGAAACGAAGGAATTATATTCCAAAACTGGCGCCATCAGGACATCAATTCTTTCAGATCCAGCCTTCGTTGAAGAAGAGAAATTTAGGAACTTCGGTCATGTCATGAATTCGATGGTGGGACTACTATCTACCTCGTATCGAAGCGAGACTACTCTTTAGAGAGAGCTCTCGAAAATGCTGTCGTAGTGATCCTTTCTCCATGATCTAAATTTCGAAGGCGATTCATTTGGCGAGTTTGTCTGGCACTCTGTCAGAAGGTTTTACCAACCACAAGTAAGGCATGCGTGCCGCCCGCAAGGCCTGAATTCGCGCTCGGGAGACCCGCTGGAATTGTCTGAAAAGTCAGGACACAGTTCGGTCGCAAATGGAAACTATTGTTCATTGTACGCCACCGTTCTCAACGCGTATCTGAAAGTTGAGAAAATTAACCGCAATACCCACATTGAGTATTGAAAGGAAGTACATTCCTGAAACCAGGAAGATGCGTCGTCAACATATTCTACTGACTTTTGTGTCGCCAACACGTCACGTTTTTATGCGGCCAGACATTCTGGCTGCTCACTCTACCGGCAAACGTCTTGCCAAGCGAATTTTAAGCCGTAAAATGCGTTTCCAAGGAGGTTTTTTCACCAAAAGAGTCGCCGCTATTCTCAGACTTTTATATTCCCTCAGCCTTATATATATATATATATATATATATATATATATATAATATATATATATATATATATATATATAAACATTACTCCAACAATGTCGAGCACAATTTTACAGCGATGGACAAAATGCTAGTGACTGACGAGGAGGACATGTGTTTATTTATGAGGAATAGAACAGGAAGAGGTCTTCAGATAATTCATGTTGGCTGCGGCTATTTCGGAGGAGTTGTTCATGAAGTAGGGCATGCTCTCTGGCTTGACCATACTCATAACAGACATGACCGCGACAAATACCTCGACGTAGACAAAACAAGTATTATGGTGAGTAAATGGATTTCAAACCAGTGGTGGATTTCATCTTCACAATTTTCGATCTGATCTTGGACGGGATTCAGAGAGAGTACAATAACACCGTCAAACATTTTCCAGGACTCACACTAAAGGTGAATGTGAAGAACACACTCCAGAACACACTCCAACACAAAAATGATCCATTAAAGTAAGGGTAACTTTTAGATATATATGGAACAATATAAAAAGTTGAGGAGGTCTCAGAACAAGAACTATGGAATCCCTTACGATTACGGCAGCATAATGCACTAGTAAGTCCTCTTGAGCTGAATCATAGCACGTTATTAAACGAAGAACTTTCAGCGGCTCTTCTGGTCCAAATCCGACAATGACGCCTAAGGATAGAAGATACCACAGAACTATGGGCTCTCCTCTCATTTCGTTTACGGATCTGACCATGGTCAATAAGCACTACAACTGCGATGGTATAAAAACGGGATAGCATCACATATGCAGTCGGCCATGACGTTCAGAGCCTACATGCAGCTAAATATAGGCAGACGTGTTGGGATGATCTACGTAGCTATACTACTTCCTAGAAATGGAAACGCTATATTTTCCAGGGGTGTGTGAACGCAATAAGTCAGCAGAGTGCAAAAATAATGGATTTCCCAACCCAAATAACTGCCTCATCTGTGTGTGTCCAAGTGGCTACGGAGGGACACTATGTGAAGACAAGGTAACGGCAAAATATTCGGTGTTGACATAATTAGGCTATATATATCAGGTTGTTGCGAAATTAATTGCCGAAATAGACAGTCCAGTTCAAAATGCTGTAACTCTGTTCAAACTCAACTTTATNGTCTGAGCAGATGTTCAGATTTGAACGGAACTGGGCAATCAGTAGCTGGAATTGTCCGCACTGGATCGTGGTCGAATTTTCGGGAGAATTCTTCTTGGTTGAAGAGACTGCGACTTTTTTGTGAAATTTTTCAATGTTAAAGAAACTGTGAACGCGCTGCAAAAAGTGTCTGATTCAACGATTGGTGAACAACTGACATTTTCCTTTTTCCAGCAAAACACCTGACGCCATGGAAAATGGCGCATGACGCCCAAAAAGTCATGACGGGGAAGGAGTTTGGCGCTTCACTCCGATTATTAAAAACAGCTCTATAAATGGCCCATAGGTGCAGCCGAACATGCATCATCTTCCTTTTTTCAATGGCTCAGCCACTTGAAGGCAGTGTCTCACCCCACAATTGATTTTGAGCTCCCAGCATGAGAAGAATCCTCAAGCGACGCTGATCACAATGGTATAAGTATTCTCTTACAAAAATCCAGGAAGACCACTTTTTGGACCACTCATTCTTGGAGAGTTCGAGGAGCCCGCTCCGACGTCTATCACAGAGAGTTGCGGAGTTGCTGCATGCCGTGGTGGCTGCGATATCGATCGCCAGCGACTCGTTGGAGTTGTAATCCGTTGTGGTGGCTATCGCATCGGACACCTCGAACTCTCCAGAAAGAAGCGGTTCAAAACGGGGATTTTGGCCTTGTTGTAAAGATATAAGTACAGTCCTTGTCGAAAAGTTAGACGGAATGCGCGTGCGGTTCGGTGTCGCTACGACCCCGCCGCGGCGCGGCTCCCAATCGATACGATCCGCCCCGCAAGGCGTTTTTGTCGTGTTTTCCGTTTAAAAAAAATCGTTCTCTCGCGTTCCTTCCTTACAGTTTTCCACTTCTACTCATTTCTTTACATTTTTAGGATAGTGCACAGCAGTTTTCGTTCCCTTTTGAATTGGTTGTGTCTACTTTTGCAAAATATTCCAATTTTTTTATTCCTTCCTATATTTTTTGCCCTAATTTGCTATTTTTTGCTGTTCTTCGCCTGTTTAAAGCTCCATTCTGTTGTTTTGATGTTGCGTTCATCGTTCGCCTCTCACATGTCGCTGTTTCTTCGTTCATTTGCCCATGTTTTTGTTTCAGATAGATTTCCGATCATGTCTACTAAGCGATAAACGAAGAAACAGCGACAGATAACAAAATGCAACTATAAACAAGCGAAGAATAGCAATTTAGGGCGAAAAATATAAAAAGGAATAAAAAATATGGAATATTTTGCAAAAGTAGACACAACCAATTCAAAAGGGAACGAAAACTGCTGTGCACTATCCTAAAAGTGTAAAGAAATGGGTAGAAAACGGGAACTGCAAGGAAGAAACACGAGAGAACGATTTTTTTAACGGAAAACACGACAAAAATGCCTTGCGGGGCGGATCGTTTCGATTGGGAGCCGCGCCGCGGCGGGGTCGTAGCGACACCGAACCGCACGCGCATTCCGTCTAACTTTTCGACAAGGACTGTACACCATTGTAATCATCTTCATATGGGAATTCTTGTGATATCAGAATCTCTAAATCGATTCCGAGGTGAGACACTGCCTTTAAGACACTATTAATGTCGAAATTTAGTTAGGCTTCATAGCAAAGCGTAGGACATTATTTTAAAAATATTGCGATTGGTCTTTTCTGAACGTGAAATATCCCAGAACTGACGATTGACCTTCTTTTACAGGCCGATTTCTTCTGGAAGCTGGAAATGCACACGCTGAGAGGGATACTCTTCGTCTTTCTGTTACTGCTTGTTTCATCAGAAAGAGGAGCAGCTTTACGCATGACCGTCTGGACTCGTCGAGGCGATGACTTCGACAAATATATGGACTGTATGACAAGGGTGCTTTCTATTGATCTTGAATTTTGATTTTCTCTGGTTCATTCAAGTGTTTACCGTAACTTTAATAGGGTCTCATTGCAGTGCCCAGCATATTATTTGGGATGGGAAGATGCGTGCACCAAAAAATGTGAGGAGAAGTTTGATCGAAAGACATCAGAACATTAATTTTCTGAATTTTCCTAGAATAAATCGCCAGCAGTTCCTCCAGTTTAGTTATGCTTGCATGGAATTAGTCAGGAAGAGAAAAAGAACCAGCTGAAATATCGGCGAGAGCTTCGAAGAGCCAAGATGTTCAACAAAACACATACAAAAAAACAAAGATTTGGATCTTCTTGGGCACCATATTGGAAGACGAGTCGCAGTTGTGGCCTTTGAGTGCGTCAGGAGTAGAAATCGCTGATTTCGGCAGAACCTTCGAAAATTGAAAGAAACTGTTGTCGGTGCAATAAATCTGGGTTTTTAGGTTGGACGGGGGTTGAGACGGAGAACGAGGTGGGGTATTTTCACATGAAGCCTGGTGTAGGCTCTGGGTCGTGGTTGCGGAAGTGGAGTACACAGAAATGTCCGGCCTGACGGGCGTGGGAAAACTGAGGTCTCTACCATCTTGCTGAACTGGACAAAAAAAAATAAAACTAACAAAATACCATTTCAGCACTGACTAATAAAGAACGTTCGAGAAACTGGAGGGGAAGAAGAAATTGTGTGAATGCGACATGGAAAACTGACAGTATTGCAAGAATATTCTTACAGTCTGGTAGCATACACAGGGCGCATGATCCGACTTTGTCCGCAATTACGTCCGCTTGATTTCTAGGCCTACTTCACTTGGTTTTGATGTGAATTTGGTGTCATTCCTTCTATTTTGGCGTGATGCATCTATCTCCTTCAAAGGGATTCTGCGGTGTTCTCCCATCGCTGGAAACAAGTGTGGTCGTAGTTGCGGACAATGTCAGATCATGGGCCCTCTGTGGGCTACCAGACCATACAACAGCGGTAACGCACGTCTTTTCGACGCGTCGTAATGGACAATCCTGAAGTGTCCTGCGTTTAGCGTGGGGATGGTAACTTGAACACAGAAAAAAGTGGCCTATATGTGGAGCTACTGCCGTGGACACGGAGCCGAGCGTGGCCATTTCGGTGTCCGCCACGCCAGCTAACGCTATTGATTTGGTATGCTACGAGTGGTCTAGCCTAATGTATCATGTTGTAAAAGGAATATTGTACAGTGTAGGGTATGGAATGCACAAGATCCGCAAGAATTCGTGACGATACGCGCGTATGCCTTCACCGGAAAACTCGTCCGCGCTGTGGACGCATGGGAAAGAGCACCTTCATTTCTCGTCTTCCGGCGTGTTTCATGCTGTTTCATCACTGCCTATGAGTTCATCCTCCCTGAAAACCTTGAAACTCAGCGAAATCTCCTACACAAAAATTTCCGTGGGTGCTGCCTTTAAATAAAAGTGAAGGAGATGCTAAGGAACGTTAGCTATCGAAGCAAACACATCTTTAAGTTGTCAGTGACATAGCAGTCATAAAGTCAAGAGGCACAAAGAAGGCAATGTTGTGGGGATCGCGCTCACGTAAGCTGTCTTGCCTTTAACCAGTATAAGCAAGTCTAAATCAGTTGAAACGGTCCTTGGGACTTTGTAAGACACTGGAGCTCAAACAAGATTCACATAGGCACACGATGTGAAGACGAGCAAATGTAGCTACTCAGGCAACACTTTCTCAGCAGACAGCAGCATGTTTCAGTGAAAAACGCCACATTTATAATTAATGGGCTTTTTGTACCTGTCAAGCAGTCACGCGCTGCTTGATGCTGCTATGTGCGCCTTTGCTTTTTCTCCAGCACTCCGTTGCAATAATCATTGCTACCCCTCGTTTATTCAGCACGAGCTCTTATCTGTAGTGAGATAGATATAGTAGATGAAAAACAGAATTCATTAAGATTAATGCCATATTGAAACAAACACAATGTGAGAGCAGCTGACAGTTTTCGTGAGGGCAGTGGAGACTCTCTAGGTTAGGGATGTTCATTACAGTACTCGTCCTCCAGTCACCATTCCCATGATGTAGGGTGACACACCTTTGAAGCCACCATGTTTTCTAGTCTGATCCTCAACCCATTACGAAGTTATTGCTTCTCAGCGGTGTGATTGTTTGAAGAGGAGTGACCAGTAATGCAAGGACACCTATTGTTTCCACAAACGAAAACAGTAATGTTAACGAGTTTCTACCAAAATGGGGTTATTTGAAAAGTACTCGTCAATGGGAGCAGAAAAAAGCTGAAGCATATTTTCAGAAGGAACTACTCACTAGCCGATGAAACCTAAATCACTATCGTTTACCCGGAGGAAGCGGAGCAGATTCCTTAGCAATAACCACTCTTCTTTCTCCGCTCGATTTTTGAATACCATCGACTTCTCCGTGTAAGAATCCGAAGAGGGGAAACTAGTGACGAGAATATAGCATCCTATGTAGAGCATCTACAACGCAAAACAACGATATGTAATGCTTCATTGAATACCAGAAGACGTTAAGAATCAAGAGTAGCTCAGCTGTACCGTAAAATAAGATGCGAGACCACGTGTCTTGGATTCCATAGTCAAAAGCAATGAGTCCAGAATTTGGCAAAAACAGCTCGAGTAGGAAAAAAGGAAGTGCTCTCCAGTCTGAGAGGAAACTTGTAAAACATCTAATGAACAAGCAATCTACATGCGTACACATGACACTTCGGCAGGAGGAAAAAGAAAATATCACTGAGCGTTGGATGGAAAAGAAACCGGTGGTTTCGATTTTAAGGAAGCATTGATGGATCCCTACCGAAGAGGAGAGCAGCAGTTGTGGAGAACCTAGCCAATTTCAAAGATGAGCCCAGTTACTTCGGTTTTCCACTCAGTCAAGTAAACCTCCCTGATTTGAGCAGTGAAAACATAAGGAGGATAGTCAATTTTGAAGGAATTCATTTGAAAAAGTTATGTTGAAGTATGTAGCTGCGATGCCTGGCGTAGAGGGAAACTCCTATATAATATTATAGTTGAGCTACTATGTTGCTCTTAAATACTTCCAATACTCATCTGATGAAGGAGAGGACCAAAAATTCGGCAATAGAAACGAAATTAGAAGTGACTCTTTTTATTTGTGAATGCAGGGTGATGCCATGAATGTGGGAGAGAAGAGGTCTCAGTCCTCCTCCGAGTGTCATACGCATCTCAAGCTTTACTTCTCTTCCCAGCAATCACCCCTGATGTTCCTTCCATAGTTTGGTGCAATCGCATAGATTTTCAGGCCTTCCACGAAGACTTGTTATTAATTGACGCAGGACTAGGCGCTAGGATCTTGTGGTGGCTAAAAAGGAGCAGGACAATAGGATGAGAAGTGTCCCGGAGCCAAACCTCCTTGTCTACTATACTTGGGACCGGATAAAAACCGAATAATTTTGTCAAGTCAATAAAAAATTTAAGAAGCAATCTGAACATTCAGCTATTCGAAAATAAGAGAGCTCTACGACTTTCCTTGTCTATGATACATCACTATCTCTGTCTCTAATGTTGGAGAACTCAAATTTCGCATTTATTCGAAATATTCGATATTCGAGAGCCAAAATATTCGCATTCGAATAAATGCAAAATTCAAGTGTTCCAACATCAGAGACCAATATAATGCTGTGTGAAAGACAAGAAAAGCCTTGGACTTTTTCATTCATGAATATCTGAATTCCCTTAAATGTTTCCTGGATTGTGTGATTGAAGTAGCAACATCATCCAGTTTTTATTCGGTCCCAAGTATATTGTCTACCAAAAAACAAGCACTGAAGTGAAATTCTACAATACTCGGCATGAACATTAGTGAAAAGAAGTTAAAATGATTAAGATATCCAGTATTAATAGCCTTCTCGCTACACTATAAGATGGTAATCGTCTAATCATCTTCTCGCACTTTTCATTCACAATCGTATAAGCAAAGTTCCAACATTTTCAATGATGAGGTAGACTTTGCGCGGATCTCTTCATCGTTTGTAAGCTGGTGCTGCATGGCTTCTACTCTATGGTCGTCATGTATCAATATTTACTCGAAAACGTCAATTTTCTTTCAACAGCTCTTGTAACAAACAAAACAACAACCCAAACCATCACCTACGAGCTTGGCATTCCACCCCTTCAGTTGACTGGTGTCCTTTGTGTGCACAAATTCGACCCGTTCCGCCGGTAACAATCAAAATGTCAAACTGTCAGAGTCGAAGAGACTATTTCGACTGGTTCATCTTTTACACAAAAGAGCATTTCACCACAATACCGGTTTTGACGCGTGTTTATGCTCTACCTGCTTCATATGGGGAATAGTGAAAATACTGTCCTTATAGTACAGAAATCCTATGGAACCAGTTTTCTCCCAACGTCTCCATATAGGAAATGGGGCATATGTATGTTTTTGCACATTCTATAAAAGATGTTGATTGCTAGCCTTTCTCCTTGGAAAATGTAGTGAAATTTTTTGCAAACCTGAATTTTATTTTTATTTCTTCATGTAGAGAATGGTGAACTTTTATTTCTCCATATAGAGAATGGTGAACTTTAACTACTGAGTGGATGAAGCAGCTGTAGTTTTTCTCAACCATTTTTCTCTTGATACGTTTTCATGAGGAATCTGAGTATGTAACCGGATCATACTTGATAGATTGACTTTTCTGAGATATCTGCTGCACGAATTACTTAGCTACGGTCCACAAATCACTCTTTGTGTACAATATCCAAAAAAATCTCTATAGTACCCCAGGGCTCCTTCACTTCAAAACTTTAAACCTTGTTGGTTGATTCTATCTTTGCTTAACAACGTCACTTTGTATAACATTATCCACTTTGCATTACTATTACAGTAAACCAACGGCCGTAGATCAGGTTCGGGACCGCGGCGCGGCGTTCTTGCGCAGAAACACCAAAGCAAGCATGCAGAGCCTCCTATGTCTCTGCCCAAGAACGCCGCGCCGCGGTCCTGCACCTTGTCTACCGCCGTTGGGAGTTCATTGTATGTGGTAGTATTTGCTCTGCGAGAAAATAGTTTTTTATCAGGCTGTAGAACTATGGATGCGCGTTTTCGCTCAAAACAAAATTTGTTTCGAAAAACGACGCTAGGACTCCACCGAGATTGTTTCAATGCTTATTTTCAATCCACCCTTTCTCTATTTACATTTTCGAAAAATTTTGAAGTACCTATACCCCCTGCTTCAAGAAGATATCGAAGAGTACAACGTCAAAATTTACATTTTCTTTCACCTAATAACACCTAAGCTGCCAAACGAGAAGGTAGCCGCTTTGACGCTGTGTTCGTGAATAGAAAACGACTGTAAGCTAAGAAGATGAAATATTGAAGAGGATCATATGAAATTTCCAGGTTTGCCCCTACGATAAATCAAACAACGTAGGTATAGGACGTGTACAGGACACATTCACGTACAGTGACAGTGCCCCTCACCGGAATGAAGTGATAGACGCCCATGCCCAGGCCCATGCGTGGCTGCTCCAGTGAAGTTCGGAGCAGGACCAAAATTTTCCAAACTATTTGAAATTCATGGCATCATCACAGCGTTTCCATTAATTGATTAACAAAAAAAGGCAAACGACGATAAATTAGAAAATTAGCAAGTTAACCGCATCCGTGCATGCACTGTATACATGATAAGAGCGTTAAGAATGTGCGAGCTAAGTACAACCCACTCCACCTTGAAATCAAATTCTCATGGATTTTTCACATCCGGGCTTCGAAGTTGGACAAAGAGTAAGACTATTTCCAACTCAAAATTTTCTGGCAAAGGTGAATGAAAACTTTGTACTAGTATGTTCCCCAAATAACTTCTAGTAAGTATTTAATATCATAACTGATATTTTTATGGTACTATTGTACTTCAGCGGCCCCACTTCCGAACCCAAAGTCAAAACCATGGATTTCTCTGAAAACTTGCATATAAAGGTAATTCGAGGTGATGATGACGAATATCATGGTCGTTTCGCATGACAGTATCGATTTTATTGATTTTATCGATTTTTACCAAACTTGACTCGTCTCTCACAATCTCGCTGAAACATTGCATGGAGGGGTTTTAAGGGTGCTGAACACGAATATAAAAGCTGTTTTGCAAAATAAGCTTGATTTGATTGACTTATATTCCTATTTTGACTGGATGGGGTGGTGTAGTTTTAGACTTTCCTGAAGGGCTTGCCTTTAAGCCGAATTTCTCATGCTAAATGCTTTATAGTATTTGTAATCAGCACCTTCGAAAAGCCCTGTACGCAAGTTTTCAGGGAGTTCCACAAGGAGGGTCAGACTTCGAAAAAATCGACACAGTCAATAAAATCGATACTACCATGCAAAAGGAGTTTGACTTCGTGATCAGCACATTGAATTACCACTGTGTGGAAGTTTTCGGAGAAATCCATGATTTTGAGTTTGGGGTCAATAGTGGGGCCGCTGCAGTACAATAGTACCATTTTGGTATCATTAATCTTATTTTCCTTTCGGGTCCCCAAAACGGCGGCGACCCATTTTTTCCCACGCCTCCCCTGCCCAATTTCTGCGTCTGCCAGTGATCGCCTTTTCATGTTTTCGGTGAAGGACCAACCAATGAACTGCCGGTTCTGACACATCCAACAAGTGAGATTAACCAAGCCTGCTTGACGGTCTGTGGTGTTCAGTGAATATGGAACTAGTATGGGTAGTACACTTTTGAAACACATCGTGCATGAGTGACGTTAGTTCGAGCACTAATTCTGTTCAGTCGACGCAGTTTAGTGAACAGTCGCCCAGTTTAACGCGATAGGGCTAATTGCCGTTGCATGCGGACCCACCATCGTTGAACGACACTCACTGAACACTGGTTGGATACGCCTCATGATAATGAGAATAATATTGTAACGATTTGAAATTCCTTTAAAGGATGCCGGATGGACTAAGATGTAGAAGTAGAGGAAAAGTCAGGAGCCAGTATGTATCAGGTTGTTGCGAAATTAATTGCCGAAATAGACAGTCCAGTTCAAAATGCTGTAACTCTGTTCAAACTCAACTTTATTTATCAAAATAAAATCCATCAGATTCTACACATCTCTGCCAACGATCCGGTAATTCATTTATACCTTTACAATAGAAACTGAGATCACAAGATTTTAAGAACTCTTGGAAGGCAATTTCAACGTGCTCCAAATCAGGAAACTGCTGCTGACGCAGGTTTGCTTCGAGAGCCCGGAAAAAGTGATAGTCGGTAGGGGAGAGGTCTGGAGAGTAAGGTGGGTGAGGGAGAACCTCGATGCCTAACTGCGTCAGTTTTTGCCGGGTGAGTTTTGAAGTGTGAGGCCTAGCGTTATCCTGGAGCAGGACAGGCCCACCTCTGTTTACCACTGCCGGCTACATTTGTCGCAAATTTTCATACATGAGGTCTAAGTCACAACAGTAAGACTCTGATGTAAGAGCCTGACCAGGTTGCAGAAGGCTATAATGAATAACACCCTTACAACACCACCAAACTGTCAACATAACCTTTCTAGGGTGAAGATCTGGTTTAGGGAAGCTTGGAGGGGTAGAGAACTTGTCTACCCATACATAACCACGTTTCTTATTATCGAATAGAAGCCATTTTTCATCCATCAGTTAATAAACGGTGAAGAAATGGTTCGTTTTTCTGGCGAACGAGGAGGTTAGAACAGATCTCGTAGAGGGTGGATTGCTGGTCATCGGTCAGATCATGGGGTGTCCACTTTTGCATTTTTCTCACCATGCCAATGAAGGCCAAATGTTTTGAAACTGTAGCATAGTGAACCCCCAGGCCTGCCGCCAACGCACGAGTAGTAGTATCGGGTTTCGTTTCCACCGCTGCTCTCAGTGCTTGATCGTCCAGCGACATCCTTCGACCACGACCGGGTTTATCTTCGAGATCAAAATCGCCGGAAGAGAATTTTGCGAACCAGCACCTCACTGTCCTTTCGGAAGGAGAGTCCGTGCCAAAAATAAGTGCCATATTACGGGCTGCTTCCGCTGCAGAATGGCTGAGTTTGAACTCGTACAACATGATCACTCGAAAATCGCGTCGGCTCACCATTTTTCGCGACCCTATAAAAAAGTCCAGGGAAGAGCTAGCGAGATTATTGAAGAAGCATCTGAAAGAGCAGAACAAACCCTACCAGGAGCTAGCACAAGTTGGCTTGAAGTTGTTGAATTGGGCAAGAAAAATTTTTTTTCAAGCATACCGTGAAACGGCAATTATTTTCGCAACAACCTAATAGTTTTCAATTTTTCCTTCAGTTGAATTATTTTGGAATACTAGGCCTGCCAGTTTTGTAAAGCTAAAGAGAAATGCTGATTTGATATCATAAAGCTTTCTGTAAATTCACTTCATTTTTCCAGTTCCGTAGACAACCAGAAGAGAAACATTCAGGTCTCATGTCCCAGATGCAAAGTAACAGGCTACTTCAAACATTCTCGCTTACGCATTTCTAAGTGAATTTACCCGTTACGAGATACTATGAGTGAACAGTTGATGGTGTTGTCTTTGAAGGTTTCTGAGTTAGGGTTCATGAGCGCTAAAAAACAAAACTAGGCTAGCAAGCCAAATAACAGGTCCTACGTCTATAAGCATTGTGAAGTCTATAGGATAATCAGCAACATTACATGATGTGTTCACTTGGTTGAGATTTCATGAATCCAAGCCGAGAAAACTTGTTAACAAAACCTATTAAAAATCACTAAATGAATATTCGTGACTGCCCCTATTTCTCTACGACTTTGTATTGTTTATTCAACATGATATGACCAATGTGATATTGTACTTGTTTACGTGTGACTTCGGTCCTCGTTCGTCTTCAAATAAGTAAATGAAACTTTGCAGTGCTCGCATGCCTTATGATATTTATGTAGTCCTTTATTACAAAGCTCATGTCAATTTACAGCATGTACGATTGAATAGTGCACAACCTAATGACCATGAAGGTTGCACACAATCCTTTGTTCTTCCGCGAGCTGTCTCAAAATGCTGGGTGTAATCAAAACATAGAAGTGTGAGGGAGTTAAAAGAAATGTACATATTAGTGATAGCACCTCAGGAACAAGTCGAAAATCGGAGATATAAAAACTGGAAGATACATGATTTTCTCTGTTTGTTAGACCAACTTATACCACACATGCAATAGAAGGACTAATTGGAATGCAAAGCAGAACAGAAGAAGGCTAATAAATATTATAACATTAACAAATCATACCTTGGCTTAGTTCAATTTGATCTAATTTAGTTCACTTGTCCTTCAGTAACTTTGGTTGAATATATGAGCTGCCGCCTACGTAAGTGGAGATGGATTGAACTCCTCGGGAATGTTCTTCATTACTGACTATCCTAATTATCCAGATAACAAAGTTGGCTGGCATTAATCCAGGAGAACAGTGTCTCCACGAAGAGAATAGTTGAAAGTATAAGCTTCAATTTGTTGCTTCTTGAGGTATCCAAATAACTGAATAGGGTTCGGCAAAAGTCTAAGGACAAAAATAATTATTCGGTAAAACAATAAGAGGAGAAAGTTGAGAAAACCGATAATTAATTTATGTTTGCGGTTTACTGGCGAACACAGATTACATTTTAAATTGCTTTTCTTTTCTTTTGTGGCGGCAAGGACCTGGAAATCTAAGGGTGAAACATTTACGATCAGTGGAGGTCGAATTCATCTCGGGCTTTATCCAAAGTCGCAAGAGAGAATCCAAATTGCTGTGAGGCCATATAAGGCCTCAGCTTCCAGACTCTGGAAAACCCTTTAGTATTTCCCGAGATGAGTGTAGTACCATGATAAGTTATTCTTTATCTCGACTTCTGCCGTAGAGAAGAATGATCACATCAGGCGGTGATCTCGTCATTCCGAAAATCTCAAATTGGCATTCAGGGGAGTAGAAAGAAGAAATAGAAAGAAGAAACAGAGAAGCAAATTTTTAGAAAAAAAAATAGGCATGAAGTCGAGCTAAAATGAGGAAAAACGACGAGTATTCTGCGATTTTCGCGTCTATGCGAACCATGGTAAGAATTAGACATTTGACTCGACCGAGTGAAATCGGGTCGAGTTCCGAATAAATCGACTTTCGAGTGATTCGAAATATCGACTATTCGGAAACGAAAAAAATCTCGTCGAGCCAAATGTCTAGTAGGAATGGTGACCTCTGTCTAGTAAGAATGGTGTTCTGGTGATACTCGCCTCGTTCCGTAAATTTTCCAAAATTTTTTTCTGGGTTCCACAGTAGAGAACTTCACCTATTAGCTTTCCCAATTAACTCGTCTTAATAGTCATAAAGAGGGAAAATGCTTGTCCAAAGACATTTGCCGCACCCTGTAGAACGGTGCGAAGAGATTTACCCACATAAAAATTGGGGTGAGAAGAACGACAACCATGGATACCATCAGACGACTTACTAACACCACGAACACTTTTTCCCCATTCACCTTCATCGTTTTACTAGCACTCACGAGAATTTGATGACCTTTGCGCGGTGGTTCCCTGGTGGTAGCGAGCGGTGCGCGCACACACAGACATACACAACTCGTTTCCACCCCATAGTGGGTAGGGCAACGGATGCCTGGCGGGCGAGCTGCCATCCGCCCCCTACCGCATTTTTTCGTCTTACTCTATTGTTTGTATGTTGTAGTGTGACAATTCACTACGTATTGACACTGCTACTGCTCTGCCGTGCAAAATCTAGTGGTAAGCAATCGATGTTACTGTATTTAGATTGTATTATTATGTAAAATATTGGCATTTTACCTGGTTTGTTGGTGGGTGGTGGCAGCCATCTCGAGCTCAATCCAAAAAATTAAGGATTCAACTGTTCACCTAGGATCTTCGTGTGCTTTGTTCCTTGAGCCTGGGCAATGCCCAGTGGATGTATATAACTACGTACATTACTCAGAGCAGTATGGCATTTCAAGGCATAGACAACTTTTTTGTGCCACTTTCAATCATCTGAAGAAGGCGTCGCCTTCAAAACGTCACGCCCTTCACAGCAGGGTGCAGAAGAATGCAATCTTCGACTAGGGTCCCCATTGGTACTCTCCACCAGAAATGAACTATTGCAATGACTAACTCGAATGAGATAGAAAACTCTTTGAAAAAGAAAACTGTTAAGTGGTTGTTGACTGGTGGTGCTCTGCTCAATTCTAACCTCTTCAGCAAGTGAGGGAACCAAAATTCCCACACAATTCACGTTACATAGCAGAATGGCATCCACACCCCCATGGAGCAGCTTACCTACCACCAATACCATGCAATTTTCAACTTGTTCGGCCCAAACTAGTATAGTGAAAGGTAATCGCTTACCAAAAAAGAAAGAAGTCACTGAAATTTGTGGTTAGGTTTTTCTTTCCTGGTAGAGCTGCACACGAGTTGGGTATTTCTTCAGTAACGCGCAATTTTCAGCTAAGCTTGTAGCAGTCAGGGGTAGGATTGCGAAACCAGCCTAGAAAACCAATATTCACGTTCTGCGGCTCCTGAGTCCTAGGATAACCAATCACCCTTACCAAAGTTGCTTTACTTGGTCAACGTTTCATGGATTTCAGCCCAGGAGAAGGAATCATATTCGATCTATCCAGAACGTCTATACAAAATGCAGACAATTTGTATACTCCTGTTGACGTTTAATTACAATATAATAGCCTATTTAGGACATAAACCCGATAACCATTTCTCGACTTCTGATTTTCTCTCTCTCTCTCTCTCTCTCTCTCTCTCTCTCTCTCTCTCTCTCTCTCTCTTTTTCTGAACGATTATAGCGAGATCAAGTTCAGAGATGTTCAGTTTAGCCCACCCTTAGAAACGTTCAATCCCAGAAGTTTCCGGTATTTCTGCTTCGTAACCCTTTCTATAGAATTCAGTAGCATGGAGTATTTTTCCGTTCCTCTTTTGGTCCTAATGATAAGCGGGATTTTTGAATTCCATGGATTTCTTCCACTGATGTCCAAATATTAACATATCTAATTACTCGTAAATTCTAAACTTAATTAGCTTCCTTTTTCACATTGTACGTTCAGTCTTCGTTTCGTGCACAAACCAAAAAAAAAGTACGAAAACTAAACATAAGAGTACTTAATAGTCTTCAACCCAATACGCTTACATACGTTTTGTGCCTTTTTCATAGTGGGAGAGTATTTATGCGCCACCCTGCAAAGCGGAAGAACGTATTCATTCTTAATCATGACGATAGCACGCGAATTTGTTACGTCCATCCACAAGAAGATTTGTGAATGAAGAAAATACTGTTGGTCTCAGCATTGTTCTTCCTAAATGGCTTTCAATCTGAATAAAGAGGATGTATTCAAGTTCCGGTGATTGCTTCTACTTGTGGATAGCAGGTCCCTTTCAAAGATCAAATGGGGAACGAAGCCTGGGTAAATCTAGGGCTGGGATTCACGAAACGCTAACCACGCAAACCAACGATGGCTAACGTGACGTTGGTTATCCCATAGACTACGTAACGTTGAGAGACGCAGGATGTAAAAGTTGGTTTGCTAACCTGGTTTCGGTTGGTTTCGCGTTAATGAATCTTAGCCTAGGTATGTAAATTCGAGATCGTGTTCCTTTCAAAGTAATTTTTGTACCTACCACTCGCGAATCCTTTACTTTTTTTCGGCTGCAATGAACAACCAGACTTTTCACGTTACTTTCTCACTATATCACCCTTGACCATGCTAAAAACCGTACATCAAAGTCTCCATGCTTCAGCAATGATTTATGCCGTCACCGATGAGTACATCCCTTTTTCAGTGAACACTTTTCTAGTCGTTATTCTCCGTGTTGTCACGCTTCCGATGATTGCCTACCTGTCCGACAACTGTGTAAAAATTGTCCATGCCATTTACGCTGTCTTGCGGAAAATGAGCGCGACTCTGTACTAGTTGCCTGATTTGCAAATGCAATTTCGTCACAGAACTGTGTAAATTTTCAAGAGAAATGCTGTGAAGTAGTAAATGTGCAGTGACCGAAATTCCTGTATCAGCACGATGCTCGGCAGACTGTTATTCGCCACATTTTTACTGGACGTTCTGGCCGAAGAATGCACAAGGGATGCCGACATCGTGCGACAGATCCTCACCGGCGACCAGGGAGCCGTTCAACCCGGTAAGTTGGCTCCGAGAGGTTCTTGTTGTACCACAACTGAATAGTAGAGAGAACTATACCGTTGGCATTTTTGAGCATAAGGAGGCAAAAAATGAACAACAACAAACATGAGTTCCAATAATATGCGCAAGTCTCTGGATTTCGTACTTTTTCCATGAAGCGCTCATATTTTCGTAATTGTTTCTTGCAAGTATGAAGTCAACTCCGATCCTAAGTGCACTGTTCCTGTTCCAGTTTTTTTTTTCGCCCAGAGACGCTTTCAGGGTACCTACACTACCGGCCGTGTAATCTCAAAAATTTCCGAGAATTCGCGAGAAATCGCATACTTTGCGAGATTTCCCTATAACTTGGTTGAAAGTGGTCTTTCTTGAAAACTAAACATAAACGGTGTTCTACATTCCGTTCTCTACCTATCTGCGTTATCTCCTTCAGAAGTGACCCTCTCGTTAACTTGAGGCTGCGTGACCTCCTTTTTTAGACGCATTTCCCCATTGGCACTCTAACATATGACTAATTAACGCTTAATTAGCTACTTAAAAATTAACTTTTTGCGGAGGAACCTTCACCAGCCGGTATTGTTACAGTCGTACAGATGAGTTCACGAGCATCATTTCGATATCTCACTCGGTGTTGATATTTGAAAAAAAAATTCAACGTGACGAGTGATCAGAAATTGCGAACTTCTCCATGATTTCTTTGTGGGAAGACAAGAAATCATGTTTTATTTATATCCAGTGTCATACTCTAGTGTTCCTTAAGTTCAAGCAGTGTGGTCTGCGAAGGAGTGAAGTTGAACCTGAGCTGATTATTTTTAAAATGTGAAACGAATTAAGATTTAAAAATTGTGTGTGAAATTTTCTTTCCCAGACCACACTGCTTAAACTATAGGAACACTAGAGCATGACACTGGATATAAATAAAACATGATTTGTTGTCTTCCCAGAAAGAAATCATGGAAAATTTTGAAATT
>JARK01001346.1:296464-314857 GCA_000688135.1 Ancylostoma ceylanicum
AAAGGGGGGGGGGGTCGTATGGGGGTCGACTTTTTACCATCATCACGCTTGACCCTGTTTCTGGAGGAGATAATGCAGATAGGTAGAGAATGGAATGTAGAACACCGTGATATGTTTAGTTTTCAAGAAAGATCACTTTCAACCAAGTTATAGGGAAATCTCGCAAAGTATGCGATTTCTCGCGAATTCTCGGAAATTTTTGAGATTACACGGCTGCTAGTGTAGAGAGCTATATACATTAAGTGTGAGTCCGAAATATGTTGCGGAAATGAGGAAACTTTTTTAGCCTCTATAAATAAATGACAGATATATTCCAAATAACTCCACATGAACAGACATTCTCGAACAAATCCCCTTCCCAGAGAATTGATCATACAGAAACAAAGCATCTATATCGATTGTTTAAGGTTGAAGAAATGAAACTTTACCTACTTTTTAGTCAAAATTAGGTGGATGCTGCCTTTCTGGACGCACTACCAAGACATTACTCTCTTGGAAAAGGTAACCCTCAATTGAGAATCCGGCAAATATAACTCTCAGGATTTATTGCCGCCACAAAGTTTCCTAGGTTCCAATCATGTCGCTCACTAGGTTTTGGTGGCAGTAGAGGCAGAGTATTGTGCGAAACTACATCGGAATTCCGTTTACTGGATATCGTCCTATATAAAGACTTGTAAGGGTTCAGATTTTTCGAGGGTCAGATCACAAGGGTCTTGCGAAATCATGTGCATCTTTTGAGTACTACAGCAGCGCATAGGCAATGTTTTGAAAAGATGCGCAGACGTCGGAGGGGTCAGCGATTTAGGGAGACAGGTGGAGTCAGACCTTTCCGGGACCATCTCAGATCCTCGCTGGACCCGCACTTTTGGCATCCTCGCACATTGGTTGACTCATATCCCCGCTAGTTTCCAAAAATGGACTGTAGATTACTCGAATAAATTCAATTAATTTGAATAGCATTTCAGAGATCCACCCAAAAAAAACCGTGCCTTTTAAAAACACAAAGCTTCACAGGGGGGGGGGGGGAGGGGGGAAATGTCACGAAAACGTGGAACTTTCTGTCATTTCCGAGTTGAGTGACTCATACTCAACGAGGGAACCTGATAGTTCCGTTTTTTCACTGTGGTGGCGCATTAAGAGTAAGTTTCCCAAATTGCGCTAGAATTCTTTTCCCGAATAAGTATAAGTTTATTACGTTTGCAGAGGGCAAACGTTATAAAAGTACAATGAAGACCAGCAAAAAAAAACAGTACATGTAGCAGCGAAATGGCAAATACAGCTAAAAAAAACATTTCTTTTATCGTGGTTTCAAAAAAAACTAAGGAATTTCATATTTCAGCAAAATGCCCTCTTCTTTCTCACTGCAGTTTTGGCTAACCAAGAGAGCTGGATTTTGGCGAATGGCGTAACTAGGGCTGATTAACCACTAATCAACAAAAGTTTTCTGAGCATTTATGGAAGGTAAAGCTGATGAACTTTCCACATAAGGGAAATTTCTACAAGGGTGCGTGCGTCAGATGCACGCATCCATTTGCGGAGGATTTTTCATGAAGACCGGTCAACGCAGCACGTGCGTCATCCAAGAAAAGAATGTGCTGCTGCTGCGATGCGTAAATGCATGCGTTTGAGCTGCATCAGCGATTCGACTCGCCTTGTCCTTCATGATGTAGACGCACGCGCGCCAAACGCACGCATGTAGTAAAAATTGCCCTGTATTGACATCCTGGTATTCTTCATGTAGGAAACACTTCTGGAGTTCCTCCTTAGAATGCCAGAAGAAAAATACAAAAAAAGAGGAGTTTTCTGCTGAGGGATTTCTTAGCAAAACAACTATCATTTTTATCGTCTCAAAAATGGTCGCACATAATAAATACTGTTTTCCGACACTTGAATTTCCAAAGTCGCGCCACGATAACCGAAAAAAGTTTACAGCACGCAACTAAGGCAGTCTTGCAACAACGAGTGTGCCCCCCCCCTATTTTGATGCAGTTCCACTGCGGCGTACTCGTTCACGATTGCTGCACGATTTGTTAAAAAGCTAGTTGAGCATAAAGTACTCCTTCACCGCCATAAAAATGTTGTACATGAGCTTCTGCCTAATCACCGTGACCTCTTATTCTTCTACAGCGATGTCTTGTAGCAGGAAAAGACGGACCACTTGTTGTGGATGTTGGTCTTGAGGTCACATCAATGACTACAGTGGCACATACGAACACAATGAATGTGGATGTCATCATAACTAGGACGTGGAATGTGAGTTAATCGCAGGATGTACAAGAAAATCCTTGGAGTGACTATTTGCCATCCGGACTTGATACAATTCAGGATCCGTCGCTGTACTTCGCGCATCTACAACCATGTCGCCCTTATGTGAATCTGTGTAAGCTTTCAATGGTCATATAAAATGATTCTCTTGGCAACTTGTTTTAGTCAGCTATCGATCAAATCTGTGGATACCGGAGTTGTCATTTCCGGTCTCCAATGGAGTTCACAAGCATGGCATAACGCTTCAGTTGAGCAGAGATGGCACATTGGTGCACTCGGCAAGGTAAAGAATCTTGCGTGAGTTATACATGGACGCCAACACTTCCCTACGTTAATTTGTTCCGTTTTTAATCAAACGCAGCATCCACGAGAATTTCGGTCTCAAATATTTCAGCGTATTCTGACGGTATCGATTCTTCTTAACACTTTTGTAGAGCTGAAATGCTCAAATAACACTCAAATGCTCCTTTCAAAAGCCTATGATTCAATAATGGTCGAGTTGCACGGGCCGTGAGAAGACGACCGATATCAGAAGGTCGAAAGAGCCACGCATCCCAGCTGGGGGATCTCCGCGCAATCCGTAATTTTTCCTGATTTGCAGCCTTTCTGCATCTCATCGAAAGAAATAACCATTGGGAAATACAACAATCAAGAAAAATGTAACTCAAGGATCAAAACAACCCCTCATGAAGTAGGAATGATTGAAATTTGGAGTTCTGACAAACACTAGATGCAAGAGTATTCAAACAGGTATAAATCGGGTGACGTACTAATGAGAAGGGGTCGCGGTTTACAGGAACAACAAAAAACCTACCGAAAGACCTGCAATGAGGAAACGTACTGTGAGTTTTACGAGGACTGCAGAAAAAAAGCTAATCTCGCAGACGCGCGACATGCCCGGTAAGTCGTCCAAAGTGACCGCCGGTGCGGCATAATAATCTGCCCGTACAATACTCTGCCCGACAGGATATTACAAGCGTGAAAATCTGCCCAGCATGTGAAACTCTCACCGAGAGAGCCCCATGTATGGGAAACTCCACCTAGTAACGTCCGTTACTCAGTATAAGTCCGTAGTATGTAGTACTAGTAGTAGTCAGTAAGAGAGTTGCACAGCCACAAGAAAGGAAATAAAAATTTTCAAAACAGCTTCATTTTTCTGACAAGGGAAGGATACTTGGTGGCCGTGGCCATTCGGGATGAGATGTGTACTGTCATAGGCAGTTTTTGACGCTGATCTCGAATCCGTACCCCAAATTTCCTGCGGGCTTCTGTGCAGTGAGTTACACCCATTTCTTTCCGCCCACATGTAATGCAATTTGCTCTTGTTTTGGCCCCAGGCTATGCTTGGTAGCTGATTCAGTGTCTTCAAACTGTTAAATAGTTTCGGAGGAAACATGGTTCTTGCTACTGAGTTGCCGATACAGCTGCCTTACCCCAATTTAAGCTCCCATGCAAGGCCATGAGTGAGTCAGTCACTGATTTTAAGTACTGTTCCCATATACGAGCTTATATTGAGGTAAGGCGGCTGTATCTGCAGCACACTATCAGGGCTCTTGTTTCCTCTTGGAGACCTTAATATTTTTAGGACGATAATGCAGCTACCAGGCTTAGCCTGGCCCCTAAAAGAGTAGGGAATATTACATCTGAGCGAAAAGAAATAGGTGTAACTCGCTACACAGGAGTCCGCAGGAAATTTGGGCTACGGATTCGAGATCAGCGTCAAAAACTGCATATGGTAGTACACATCCCATCACGAATGGCCACGGCCACCAAGTATCCTTCCCTTGTGAGAAAAATTGAAGGATAGCATTATTGACGACGAGGATTAACATAGATGAGATGAATGATAAAGCACTGCATCTATAGGTGCAGTTTTTTTTACAGTATACTTCTTTGCCTCTGAAAATTTCTAACATCGTCTCTCACAATGAGCTAGGTTTCGCAAGCGTAGAGGGTCCTGTATGGAGAGCTTCGCATAGTGGGCAGAATATTATACGTATTATACGGGCAGAATATTATATACGACACGGGCACGCACGAATACTCCCTACTGAGCTGAACGCAGGGCATTTCCGTTGCTCTTGTTGTACGAAAACTGTCCGGAGTATGACAAGGTTTTTCGTTAATTGAAAGTCTGAGAGGCGAGATTTCCATGGGTGCTGCCTTCAAACTTTTCTTTGTTGAACCCGCAATAATGAAATGGAGAATAATATTATACCTATTGAAGGATGCGCCAGAACATTCCTTGCAAAACCAGTGCACTGGACTACCCATTTGGAAATACAACATGTACATTGGTATGGAGGAACGAGGTGAACTCACGGGACAATCAGCAGATGAAATGGGACAACAACGCCCTGACAAAGCCACTTGGAGAAAATGACATAGAGCAGGTTGGTACATGCTTGCTCAACCATCAGTCACATGGCATACGAAGTGCAAGGCACTGTGGCGATAAAAAAGATCTCAATGGGGCGTGTAATTCATATGTACAATTTGCACTTCTCTTGGGTGTGTTGCAGTACTACTAAGGAAAAGGGGCGTGTCACAGTTTTGCACAGATTAGACCAAAACACCTCCTTCAGCGGTTCGCTGTCTCCTTGTCTTTTTCCTCACGTATGTGTAATATAGAGTAAGATCGCAATAAACAAAGGAAAAGTTGACACCAGAAAGCCGGTCAAGATTCTGGATTCGCCATCAAGGTAACCCCGGCACACCCCTATTTCTTCATGATTCAGCCCAGCATATCCACTACAGTGCCTTCCTTACATTCACTACATCTCCATATCGAGCCATTTCAGGTTGGCGATCTCATACTTCTCAAAGTCCGTCTTAATCATAATGAACTCTTCCGACAAAACGGCGTTTTTGATGAGCTCACAGCTGTATTCACTTTTCGCAGGGGTCATTACAAGATCCTCCTGTTATTCTTCCTTCCATCTATGCTCTTTATTACTATCAGGTACTCTCTCGAGTTTAATTTCGTCCGGAGCGTCATATTACCGTTGAGTAACTTAAGCAAGTGTTTTTGAGCTGGCTCTCCCTCAGTCTTGGTCCAATGGCGATCACACGGTCGATTTTGATTATTGGCTCGTTGGTCTTATTACTTATTCACTATTACACCAATATGGCAGGTCTGCCGGAAACCACGGGTGTTACCTCGATAGGTGAGTCTCTACCGATTCAGAACCTCATCGATATACAGCTGCGCCGTTTCCTTTGTAGATGTCTGGAAGGTCTTCTCCATAGTATTCGTTGTGGCTATACTGCTAGAACTCGTAGTCGTAACTTGCATGGCATCTATGGGAAGGTCAACGTGGGTTTGCCTTTTGGTACATTGTTGCTAGTTGGCAAGTTGCTAACAAGGGAAGTGCACGATGCTAACCCCGAGGGTCGGAGCAGTATCTATATAATTTTCGCTCAATGGCCGTGATGCGGTCAGGAGAGCGCTTCAAAGATTACCTTATTGCACTACCTTAGGGGTCCATTTTGGACTGGGTTTCATGGAACTTTGACCAAAGCAACCGTGTTTACCGTAGTTAGCCGTCCTATACACTGTGAAGGGTTTGCAGGACACAAAAATGTGTTGTGGTAACCTGGTTTTGCGGGTTTATGTGTTCTTGAGTTGTAGCTGTAAGCACAGCAACAGTGCTGAGGTGACCCAGTGGGTAACGCACCGTACACGGTTTGAATCCCAGCGTCAAATTCAAGGATGCGAACTATTTTTCACTTTTCCTATTTCCCAAGTAACAATGACGCTTCGATCATAATGCTATGCACAAATATGAATAGTGGTGAAGCCGAAATAAGAGTTGCTAGCCAGCAGAAACCATTTAGTCAATTTAAGCCACAAACGCATCCTCAGGATGCGTCGTCAAAATGTTATCTCAACCCATGCCTGGCCGAGCAAATTTTCGCGTGGCGACTGCGCGTGGCCACTCGATATTTTTTCGCCCGTGCGGTATGATGCACCATGTGCATCATATGCCAACAGGGAAACGGTTTTTTCAATGTGAGGAGTACAGTTCACGAACATAGAGGTTATAGTGTTTCCTCGTTTGTGACGTAGAGATTACTTAATTTTGTGTCATAGATTATGGTCAGATAATGATAAGAACCCTCCATTGTAAAGCAGCAAAATGGTATCTGCGTCTTTCTATGCTACTCATCACACAAACTGCCCTTGTGAATGATTGTAATATGCGTTGCAGCTTTAATGGGCAATACTTTCTCAACTTGTCAAATCTCTATAACATGAATTCGGATTTCTCGGTACGTAAGAGCTTTGACTGGGCCCATCTGGTACAGTGCGCGTCAGAACTTTACGCCCACCCTATAATTCCGTCGTTCCGGTCGTGGATCAGAATTTCGTGAAAAATGGCGTTCACTATCGTTTTCAGCTTGCACGGAAGCCTCAGAAACTTTCGTTAGACCTTATCTAAGTGATCCTCTAAGTTTTTTATACGTTTCGTATAGAAAAGTGCGGCGATTCAAAACTTTACGCCCACTTTTGGAAGCTTTTTCATCATAACAAAAGAAGGCAATGCCTGTGAAAAAGCATTCCTTAAGCCCTGCTTTACTGATTACTTCTTCAAATAGTCGATTCCTCATAACGGTGACAAAGTTGTTCATGGCTTTCGTTGAGGTAGGTGCACAACCGGAGAAAAATTTTTCCTTGGGGCTGTGAAAATAGTGTGCTTGGTATTTACTGCCATGGGTCTCGTCAGGATTGACGGCATCCAAGTTCCTGATGAGTTCTATACTGCAAAACAGGCGAGCTAGCTCATAGGAGTGACATTGAGGGAACGCGAGTTAGCCGTGAAGAGTGCCGCGAGTCGCGATCCTTGCGGTAAACGGAGAGCTGGACACCATGTTAAAGAAAATATGATAGGAAATGCCTTTGTAGAGCACTGCTATGATTTGCTGAGTCAGCACTGCAGAATTAAGCCAGCAAAGTCGTGACCAGACTTGAACTTTCACTGATGAACACAACATCAAATGCTATGAGTGAAATCTTCGGTGTTATCAAGCACTACAAAAATGCCACCTAAGCTCACATGCTGTTCATTTTGTACCTGACATAATCACTTCACTCCAAGGGTGATGTAGCGACTACCAGAGAGCATGCTTTATTTTCTCGCCTTTTTTAAAGTCCTCAAACGCTAATATGCGTAGGGACTGGTCAATTTGGAAACAGTCAGCGAAAATGTGGATTTTCTCGGCCGACGTTGTGGTAGAGGAGGCCCAGACGGATGATACGGCAGTGGGGTCTGAAAGGTCTTCACATGTTTTCTTTTCCATCTAGACTCATTAAACTAGCTCAAAGAAATATCAGCTAAGCGTCTACGCTCACTCAGATTACTCAAGAATTTTTATTTTGTACACAATTGCTAAGTGTAGGGCTTACTCAATCGCTGACAAGCAAAATGACTACTTCGGCATTGATTCCGAATACTCCATAAGATTTCCTACGGTCTCCTTGAGCGCTATTGCATAGGTCCGTATTAATTAACTGTTCGTTAGCAATCTCTATTCTCCATTATCGACATTTTTCAAGGGTGGGCGTAAAGTTTTAAACCACCTCGTTTTCCTTTCAAAAACCAATAGAAAGTTAGAAGATCGCATGGGGAAAATCTAGGAAAAGTTTCTGTGGTTTCAAGCACTCTGTTAACGGCAGTTGATGCCATTTTCTCAGGAAATTTCGATCCTCGTCCGAAGCGACGAGTTTCTAGGGTGGGCGTAAAGTTTTGCCGCGCACTGTTTGTTGTTCTCTGTGCTGAATATAGTGGTTGTATAAAAGAGCCGTTGGAAGAAATGCAGTTTTCTACGTAAGGGAATGGTGTGATGTACCATGTGCATCACAATGTAAGCAATGTGCAATCATTCTAGTAATTGTTGTTTCAAAGTTCACACCTAAGTTCAGTTCAACCTATTGTTTTTTGTTCGATCCATGGCTAGCTTGTCTTTCTTTTTTGCTAAATTTCATTGGAATGCGTGAGTTTAAACTTGAGTAATTATTCGACGGGAACGTGCGTATCTTAGATTTGACACGAGCCAGAAAGACGAGAAAAGTGAAGAATCCAGAAGTGATTTAAGATCTTGATAGAAAATTATTCATAACTAATTCACCACCACTAAGAACAGCTCCACCCGTCAATAATATTACGATTAAATCAAAAGTATCAAGATGTATTTAATTGCAAAACTATTGTGTCCCTGGCGAAATTGGTGTTGTTGTAATTTGCTATATACATCCTCATTCTTCCAATCTTTTGAATCTCAACTTTGAAATTTCAAGAATTCCGGAAGGGGAAGTCCTCCGTCTGCTGCGATTACTCGTAATGCGATTACGATTTTGTCAACTGAAATTTGGAAATGTTCACATGCAAGTTTCCTCAGCTCTTCAGTGCAACTCCATTTTCACTGCGATATTAATCAATGTTTCTGAAAAAACCATCTGATCTAAATCTGCCACAACCAATCAAGTCAACTTTTGCTCTTTGCTAACGATGATGGATGAGCGTTCTCCAAACAGTTTTTGCCATCTTAATTGCATTTTAGCAAAAGTTTGAAGAAAGCAGGCGTTCTTGGAGCGTTCTTGAACATTATAGAGAAGAAAAAGAGCTATGAGACTCGTTTAATGTGATTAGTTCTGTTTTCGGGAAAAGCAACCGCACGAAGTTATTCCCCACCTCAATATATTTGTCATCCTAAGAGTGAGGTTGTCAACTATCCCATGTCTAGCTGTGTTTACATGCTGGCTAAACTGTCGAAATATAGGCAACAGCCATTACCGTGCCGCTATGTTTGGAAACTTGTTGACTATCTGGCAATTGGTACTGTTGTTCTACAGGTCTGTAAGTTTGAAATGAGAATGCAGTCTACCGCCAAGGTTAAGGTTTGATGAAGGCGTTATCGCCGAAAGCTGATAAGTGAAGATATACAACAAAGGAGCTATCAGAAAACGACGTAAAGTAATCAAAGGAAAAAGTATGTTGTTTGATGTCTATTTCGTTCCTACCAACGAAAGGAAACAAGGCAAAGAATATGATCGTTTTGTAGCGTTTCATACTCTATAACGGGGGAGCAGTGCGATGACAAAGCGAATGCTTAGAAAAAAGTAGCGAGACAAAAAAGATGACAATGACATATTATTACAGTCATATCTATCTCTATTTCCTACTGAGGAACATTCTTGTGAATGCTTTAGAAAATGGACGTCATGCTGCCACAGAAGAAGAAGAAAGGGAATGTATGAACTCGAGCCCCTGTATGAAGAGCTGAACGATTTGAGGACAAGAACGACAAGGTAAAGAGGATATGCTTGTTCAGAAAAAGCTACTCATGCTTAACTAGAAAAAATTTGTTGCAGGATCAAGGTGATGTGTTATAGAAATTTCAGATGTAGTCAATCAATTGGCTAGATTTACGCAATCCATTAACTTATTGCTTATGCACTAGAAGAATGCCCCTTACGAGTTTGTGCGCTGACTCATTAGGTTATATGTAGTGATGAAGTAGTCGGCGTTAACGAACCGTTTGTGGGATACATTCGACTTCACCTGAGCATCGTACAGGCACGAATGCGTATAGGCCCTATGTGCATGGGCATCCGATAAACCAACTACTCTTATTTATACTACCTCTAATCACGAAAATTATCCGCGCGCCGCTCAGCCGGAGTGCCTGAAATCGCGCGCCGCTCGGCCGGTAATTGAGCCGGCATTTAAATTTATACGCGCAGCCCAGCCGGTTTCTCAAAGTCGCCCGCCGCTCGGACGGGTTTGGCGAGCCGCCCGGCCGGTCACTCGAATTCGGCTGAGCCTCGGCCAGTGCGAGTGCCTGAGGCATTGCATTTTTTCGCAATGCTTAAGTTTTGGGCTACGTTTTGGAATTCTTGTTTGAATTTCGCGCGCAATTCATTTCGCGATGCACTTCGCATTGCATTTTTCTGCAATTTTTTCGCGATGATCGAGTTTTGTCTTGAGTTTTCGAACTCTGGTTAGGATTTCGCCCGTAATCATCATTTCGCATTGCATTTCACATTGAATTTTTTCGCATTGCATTTTTTTCATTTTTTGCACTGCCTAAGTGTAGGATCATCTTTTCGGATTCTTAATTCAAATTCGTAGACTGAACTAAAATCAGGATCGCTCAAAGCGTTAGCGAGGTGTTCCTAAATCAATATGCTGCCCCTGCAGTCCACGTGCTCCATGGGCTATACTCCGTCGCCGTCGCGGGCACTGGCGACGCTCCATTGTCAGTGAGGATTTTTGACAGCACGTCATCAAGATTGGCGAGCGAATCGATAGCTCATCGTCACTGTTGGTGATCTGGGTGGGTATCAGTAACTCAGGGTGGAGTGAAGCAGCGGACAAGCGTCACTGTGACGTCGTTTCTATAATGTATAGTCCCTCTCGAGAACGTGAATGGATTCGGTGCGCAGTTTCATGGCGTCGCAGCCCCAGAACCGCGACGGGACCTATTAATTTTGAATCACTGATTTGAATTCAAGGACGAAGCCATGAGCAGAATCGTTAATGGCATTAGCGAGGAGTTTCTGAACCAATCGATAAACCAGCCGCAGAAAACTATCACGCCTGTTTTTGCCTCATCGTGACCCACACTCGGCAGACGGATTCTATGGCTGCGGTATTGCGGCAGGAACTGAACCAACGGTGAGTGCCTTCTACAACAAAATTGAATAGGTCCCGTCGTGGTTTTGTGGCTGCGACACCATAAAACTTCTCATCCTATACTCACAGAAAGGACTAGTAGGAACGGCGTCATAGTGACGCTTGGCTGGTGCTTTACTCCACTCTGAGTCGCCAACACCTACCCAGATCACCAACAGTAATGATGAGCTCGCCGATGTTGGGGATGCGCTTTGAATATCTTCATTAAAAATGAGGCGTCGCCAGTGCTGGCGAGGGCGGCGGAGTATAGCCCATGGAGCACGTGAACAATAGGGGCAGCAGATTGATACAGGAACACCTCGCTAACGTTTTTAGCAATCCTGCTCTTGGTTTAGCCAACAAATTTGAATTAAGAATCCGAAAAGATAACGTTATACTTAAGCAGTGCGAAAAAACGAAAAAAATGCAATGCGAAAAAAATGCTGTGTGAAATGCAATTCGAAGTGAATTACGAGCAAAATTCTAGTCAGAATTTGAAAAGTTAGCACAAAACTCGAGCATTGCGAGAAAAATGCAAAAAAATGCAATACGAAATGAATTGCGCGCGGAATTTGAACGAGAATTTTGATTGAGGCGGAAAATGCAGGGCAAAATTTAAGTGCGAGTGAAATGCAATGCGAAAAGCTCGTGTCACGCAAAATACACGCACACTTAACGTATCTTTGAATTCTATTCCGATAGCTTCCACCATAACGATAACATAATAAAACATTTAGTGATCTGAAAACAAGAGTCGTGCTGAAAAGTATTCACTTAGTGCTAGGTTCTCAGAAGAATCTCCAAAAGCCAGGATTCTCCTACAGCCTCTGCTTGAACTAGGAAATACCACTAACACTTCAGTTTCAGAAGAACATGTGGCTGCTGTCGGTATTCGGCTCTTTTTCTGGACTGCATATCCTTATGGATAAGCGCCGCCGTTTTTGTGTTGTTCACACTCCTCTTCTTCACACGAGGACAGATGATCATCAAATGGCTCAATGAAATAAATTTGAAAACATTGAACACACTCTGAGAATTTTATTGCGATGCTTTCTACTTCTTCATGCCATAACTGTAATTGTTTTCACCTATGTAACAAATGAAGATTTGTATAGCAGCGCTGACAACTACGTAGGCATTCCCTGATGAAGTTCTATTTTTCTGGTTATGGGTTCCACCTGTGGTATAAGTTGACCGTTGCTTAGCTTTTGATATGTACTTCGCTGGATTTTGAAAACGGGATATTCGTCTTGAATCAGAACTGTGAAGTCCGGCTTGCAGTTGTGTACGTCGGTCATACCTCAAAAGAGAGCGCTCAAGTGCTCTATGCACGGTTTGAAGTGACCGCGGTGTCCGTGTACGTCTCAGAAGCGTTGCAGGAAGCTGGAGGTGCTGTCGAATGGAAGAGGTGAGCACGGAGTTCGTGGTCTGTCAGCCGAGCAGTTGCTTTCCTGAGAGACATGAGGGCGCCCCACACTGCTATTCTCCAAACCAGTTCTTGTTTGAGGTCGTCATCCATGCTCATTGACTGCCCAAGGTACATACTAGGATATCGCGTATGCTATCTGGGTTCCCTAAGTTCTATTCGTTCTCCATCACAGAAGGCGTTCTTCATGAAACAGGTTCTTGTGCTAATCATCCACAGCCCTATTCTTCTCTCCCTATCTCGTTGAGTATCGCCTGGGCTCCATAGGTACTTTTCGAAAAGAGGACGATGCCATGTGCAAAACAAAGGTTCTGGAGGAATCTTCCTTAAACCAAATACCCCTCTCGTCCCGATCACGTGATTTTATTGCCTACTGAAAGCAGCGGCGGTAAAATGTTTAGACGATATAGTGTTGCTTTGTCGCGCTCCGTTTGCAATTTGGATGGTTAAGGGACACGGAAAGAGCTGTCGTAGAGCACTGACGGTAGCAGTTGGTTAATGTCCTCACATACGACGTGGACACCCCTTGATCAGCTAATGCTGACAGTGAGCCGCTTGCGACGTTCAGACGACAAAGCTGTATATAAATGAGTGTATCGGTGTGGGATGGTCACTTCCAGCCACTTCTACGGAGAGCAGTCAGTCGGAAACTACATCAACACTTACTCATTAATTTTTTAATTTTTGAAATGGTACCAAAGCTGCTATTCCAACCCGCTCATCGTGGCAGTGGTACTACTAAAAGCCTAGTAGGTTTGACCAAATAGAATCTGAAAATGGAGGGCTCGATAGTACATAGATTGTCTCCAGAAGCAGGTGCATGCACAACAGTATAAAAAGGGTGGACAAAAAACAAGGCAAATTTTTCGTTCATAGTTCTCGGGCACTATATAATCACGAAATCATTTTTTGTAGAATGGTAATAATTGTTTGTGATAGTTAGCTGTTTGTGATAGTTAGTACAGAGTTTTCTATCGACATGTTCAATTGCTTTAGAGCAACATGTATTTTTGTAAGCACGTAAAGTGAAGATTGACATGGGATTTGCGTTTGATGCGTCACAAAAGGTGTCGTAGCGGGATGTCCTCCACCAACCTCCATACATACGCTAAGATGCTGGGTGAAGTGGCTGACCCCGCTGTTCTTGTCAAACGTCCTTGAAAGACAGATTTAGGTTTATCTTTAAAGCAAGACAAGTAATATTAGATTGGAATAGAAGCATGAACTGTCTCAGGTCCAGTTATGTCCACATGTTAGCTAAGCTGTCGAAATATGGGTAACAATCAGTATCGTGTATCAAAGTTGCGAAAGTTGTTGACTATTTGGCACTTGGAATTGTTATTCTCTTATATGCTTAGGTTTAGAATGCGAATGCAGTCTATTGTTAACGTTAAAGGATGAAGAGGGCGTTATCGTCGAAAGCTACTCAACAAAGATATATAGAGAAGGAGTCTGCACAAAACCACGTAAAAAAAGCAGAATTCAAAACAAAAATCAAAACCATTTTCCCTGATAAGAAAATTGTATTGAAATGTGGGTTGTTATCGTGACTTCGGCCCATCCGGTCGACCAGCAAGCATTGTGACGAAAGTTCAACGATGTATCCACAACCTTGTGAGAAGTACATACTCTCACAGCATGGCTACATACATGGAAGTATTTGTCAAATAGGTAAGTGAATTGCTTTGAACGGCCAGCACTTGCAAGCAAGAACATGTAGGCATCAAATGGAGTGTACGAGAATTCAATGACAGAAAGGAAATAAACGAACGTTCCCACATAAAGACTGCGTGTATTTGGTCGATTAGGGAAACTCGACATGAAAGAACTATATGTTGTGGGAGAAATGGCAGTTTAAGTGTATGTCGTCAGCAGTACAATAAAAAGAAGCTATGTGTAAAGCTAAAAAAGTGGTGCTGTAATGATTTCTAGGGTTCTACTCACGAACAGTGTCTGAATATATTGTCAGCAGGGAGCCAATCAGTGGGCTCCTTAGAGCTGTTATAAATTCGTATGCTGACATTTTCATATGATTTATGAGTCCGTTCCATTATTGATATATGTGCTCAGAACTATACCGTGGCTGTGTGTTAGACAAATTTCGAATTTCGTCGAAAAAGCCGTTACGCGTAATGCGTTAACCCGTTAATTCGTTAGAAGAGGGATTTGTGGATATTTCGATAATTTCAATAAGCTCTAGCAAGCTTGAGTTCTATGACTAACATGCGGAGCAAGTATGTAGCAATTTCCACAAAAAAAAAATTGGAGCAAATGACAGCACTGCTTACTTCTGACTTCGTGAGGACAAAATAAGAAGGTGAAAACATACCAAAATGATATTTTCTTCTGCACCGTGACCAAAGTAAACTTGCCACAATTCGGATAACTGGGAAAAAAGATAAAAGGTACATATGCCTCTGGTTATGAGTTGGATTGCTTTGCTTTACAATGCTCACCATAAAATTCTTGGCTACAACGGAAGATGAGAATTCTGAAAATCGCAAGAGAGTGAGGTGAAGAGGTCCTGATCGCAGAAGTTACAATAGTGGCGACAGGGCAGGTAGGTCTAAAGCCTCAATATGAGTACATAGTCTAGCACCCTATTATAAGTCCGTCATGATGCAAGGAAGCAGTTTTTCCAGGTCTTCTACAGTCAAGCTAGTTCATAAATCTGATATAATCAAGCTGTCTGTTGGGCAGATATGCTTGCACCCACCGGAAACGTGTTCATGGGGAAAGTTCCCTACATGACAACATTTTAATGCTTGAGAATTCCGAGGTGTTAATGCATATACATAGCTCCTCCGAAAATCGGAATGATCAGTAGAGAAGGAATGATCAACGCAATGTATTCGTACGTTTCTTTAAAAAGGATGCAGATTCATCCAAGCTCCGCCCAAATCGGACATCCAAAAAGAAAGATAAGAGGTTCTTGGTATCTTCTTCTGAGTCTCCCCCATAAACGGGCTCGGCTGTGGGTGAGGGAGTAAAATTATAATTTCTTCTACCTGATTTATGACACTAGACTTTCTCTTAGATTCGCGTTTTTGTAGTAGTATCCGTTTTTAGTATCAGTAATAGGGTGTAAAAATGGTAATGCGCGCACACTTTTTCCATCTCTATCAGAGTGTGAATTAAAGCATATGCTCAATAACTAGATTGTTCTAGAGAGAAATTCTTTGCGCATCTATGGTATATGAATCGCCTATCGAATCTCAATTCTTGATCTTTAAAGAAATTTGAAAGTCAGCCGTAGTTGCGAAGTTGTTGTGGAAACCGTCACCAAACAAATCCTTCTATGTAGCTCCTAGGAAAACAATTTTCTTGAATCAGGTTCATTACCTGTTAAGAGGAGGCACATCATGAAAGCACTCGCAAAAAATCGCTGCTGGCAACAAATGAGAGCAACGCCATTCGGCTCCAAACATGCTTACTCACGTACCAAATAAGACGTTGTCTTCACGGAAATATAGTAGGATCTGTGGTCCGATGAGGGTGGCTGGATCCTATACTTTACGGCAGATCTCTGACTACAATATTCGGGCCACGAAAACGAGCCACTTCACAATCTCCTTGCCAAAACAACGACTTCTAGAAATTCTTCATAAGCAGATCCATCCAAAAGCGAGGAAAAAATGCCCAACGAGAAACTTAAGAAATAAGATGGGGTCCTGTCTCAGCCGCCACGTAGCAAAGGCTCGCCACTATCAGACCACTACTTAGTACTGGCTGAAAAGCATTCCTCGCCACGAGAAACTCGAAAATAGCAAAAAAGTGGGTTCTGGGTAAGCGCCTGTTTTTACTCTCAGCGCAGTGACTTCTTTAGGAAGGAGCCTCATTTCCTGCATGGAGGATGAGGAAGGGTAGCTGAGAGTAACTGGACCCGAGTTTCTGATTAGGGCGCTCTGCTGTCGTTTTTCATAAAAGATTTTGTTGTGCGCGAAAATGCGTACTTTCAGTTTAACACACTAGTATTAGTACGCATTTTGTACCGGTGATCCACGACTGTCACCATGACTAATTCTACATCATCCTAATAGTCGCGCATCCGAGGAATAAATCGTAAGTGTACTGCATTCACATGGACAATTGAAGGGCGAGAAATAGAAACATTACGTACAAGTACGAATTTATTCTGCACATGCATTGCAAGAAGGGAATTTTGGCCAACCATAAGCACTAGGGTGCTCATGAAAGCATATTGTCCTGCGGGTGCCTAAGATCATGCTATACAATTGTTGTGAATGTGGGTATAATCTGCTCTATAATACGAGAAGATCGTGTAGGTAGAAGCAAGGACGAAAAGTACACATTTCAGCTGCTGGTTAGACCATTAACGTCATGGATTTTAGCGGATATTTTAATGTTCTTTGTTAATTCGTTAGGCTGGGCCGAAGGTTGCTGTTACGCATTCATGCGTTAATTCGTTACGTTAGTAACGCACATACCTGATTCGAACAACAACGGAAATGACCACAAACCCTTAACTCCCAAAACGCATAATTTTCTTTTGGTGGGTGCATGAGTAGAGACAGCAATTGTGTGGCTGCACCAGGCACTGTCTTCCCCCTTCGCTTAGAAACTGTGCTGGATTCCAGGACAAGGCGAAACAAGTCTCAGATGTGTGCCTTCTTCTTTCAAGGAACGTTTTGAGAACTACTTCTTTGTTGTAACATTCTATAAATAACCAGTGAAACTCTGTCTACATAGTCCGCCAAGGTTTCTATAGTACTGCAACTTCGATGCAAAGAAAATGTTCACTATTTTTCAGCTTCTTCTGATGACTGCTAATTGACTAATGAGAGGCAGAATACTGGAGATGACGGACCAAAAGAAAATGTGCAACTCGAACAAAGGTAATGTTCAAATGTTGTAACTGTTCCCTTTTTTTCCATTAACCTAGTTACAAACAAGAGAAGACTTTCCCAAAAAAAAATTCTTAAAATTTCATCAAAATATAAAATTAGTTCAAGGAAGGAATGTGACCAACAGCGTATTTCAGCACCTTCTCGAAGCTATTCATGCAAAATGTATGGAAGGCCAGCGATGGCACTAACGTTACAACAATGCCTCAAAATGGTAAGGGTATTTTTAATGAATACTTATCATTATTATTTGCCAGATCTCCCGTTGCCAGCTGATGTGAAGCGAATTGGCCGCCATTGAGGTAGTAATATGTATTATAGTAACAGTCAAGACGAATGCTTTAAACATTAGTGTTGTATTCCATGGGCTCCTGCTGATCCATTCGTTCTGAGTCTGGGGCTTCTAGTGAAAAGTACGTCTTTTACAACCTTGAACTAAAATAAGGAAAAGATTCTATAGTTCGATTTACTTTGCGGAGTAAGACGCTCAACACTCACTGGCAGATACAATCAAACAGAAACATCCTGGAAGGCCTCTTTGATAAGAGAGACTAGCACTAACTGCGTACCTGATCAAAGGACCGTACAAACCTCAATCCACACTCTACTGACTCTGCTCATCTAAATTTTATTTCTTCGAGGCTTCTTTATCCAAGAAATAATTGCCTGAGATTAGCTACGCTGACAAGGAAGCTGCTGAATTCCCGCAGGTGTCGGAAGAGAGAATGAGGTACATATGTACTCAGACAATCCGAGAGGACAAACGCAGCAGGATCTGGTTAGCCACGCCCCCCAAAAATTGAAGGCAGACATTGCTGCATGATGAAGAACTGCTGCATTCCTAGTGCTGGTTGCAGCTCTTCCTGTGTTTGGGTTGCAATAGGGGGGGGGGGCAAGCTGCTGCCCGGTCGACTGTGGTGCCGTTAGACCTGCGTTCCACCTGTGTTCTTGCTCCTCATAGTCACGTGACGTCCCGCCCTCTGAGAGGTGTATATAAGCCGGTCGCTGGCTATCAGAGCTCAGTCGTGTCTCCCTCGGTGGAGACAAGGCGAGTTCCGCGGGACTCGTCTGGCCAACTGAGGCCCGGGTAAAACCGTGGCCCAGCGCAACAATTGGTCGGACGAGGTGTCGGGCTGCGGACGCGTGCGGATGCGTCGCGGGT
>JARK01001346.1:323859-339867 GCA_000688135.1 Ancylostoma ceylanicum
CATTTGGGGCCCGAACATGGCGGAGGCCCCAATTTTTGCCCCCGTCCCCCCCCCCCCCTCCCGGCCACTTTCTGCGTCCGTCATTGCCTAATACTGATTTGTACCTCGCGAATGTAGTAAATATGAAGATGTCTGAAAGTTCATCTTAACTGGAAAATATACAATGGAGTAATTTATGCAGGTCGGCGGTATGCAGCTGTAGAAAAGTTTAAAAAATCGAGTGGTCCTACTTCATTTGGTCTTTACATAGTTTTCAGACTGTTGCTCAGTTGAACTCTTAAGAAGAAGTCATCACACGATCGAAAAACTCCATACGTTCATTACAGGGCCCTCTTGCCAAGATCGTTGCCGACGTCGACACCCCGGCTAAGGATGTTCCTCAAATCAACGCACACTTCATGTCTGAAACGGGCGCGGTGGATCTCTTCGTAACACTTGGACCTCAGCCCAAGGATTCCATTCGGCAGTTGGCTGCCCTCACCGGAACCTATCCTCTCCCACCAGTATGCATTCAACTCACACCGAACAAAACTCACTTTACAGTGAATATTTTCTTTCAGGAATTCGCTCTTGCATATCATCAGTCACGCTGGAACTATAACGACCAAAAGGATGTCAAGGAGGTTCCGCTTTTCGAATTGACCACTTAGATTCACATAGACCTACATACGTATTAACAATTGCACCTGCTCAGGTTCACGAAGGGTTCGACCAACATGACATCCCACTAGATGTTCTGTGGCTTGACATTGAGCACACTGACGGTAAACGTTATTTCACCTGGGATAAGGAGAAATTCCCAAATCCTAAGGAAATGATCGAGGATTTAACCTCAAAGGTTGTTACAGACTCTGTGTATCTTTTTTCACCTACGAAAAAGATGAGAGAATTTAGGGCCGCAAACTAGTCACCATCGTTGATCCTCACATTAAGAAAGACAGCAAGTATTCAGTATACGCAGATGCCAAGAAAGAGGTGAGAATTTTCCATTTCAAATACTTTGGTTTTGATCCATGAAATGATCTTTCGAAGGATTTCCTCGTTAAAAAACGAGACGGCTCAGTCTACGAAGGTAACTGTTGGCCTGGAGATTCTGTCTACATCGACTTCATAAACCCCAACGCCAGAAAATTCTGGGCTGACCAATTTGCACTGGATAAGGTACGTTCGCAGTAAATTCAGATATGGTAACAATAGGCGAATGATAAATTCACTGCGAGGATCCAAAAACAACATATGATTGACCTGTGAGCGTTCTCTACCTTTTCCGTTAAATAACTCTACTACATATAACTCAACTACGTCTATTTTGCTGTTATCCATTATAAAAAACGATCACTTTCCACAGATTGAACAGGGTGGTTATGAAATGAATAAGGTTCAGACGTCTTTGAGGACATTCTCATATTCATACAATACCACACTGTTCAATTACTCACAGTAACTCCTATTGCAATCAGAGTACAGGAGTCAAAGCTAACATTATCTCATCCGAAGGTTTTGAGTTATCATGTTGTTTCTAACTCAGACTAGCTCCATCACGAGTGACCTCATCCTTTCTCATTTTATTGCTTGGGATACCTATTTTCTTCCACTAAAACCAGTACTACGGCACACTTTATAAGAATATCAAACAAATAGAAGAGTAAATGAATTAGTATAATACTACATACTTTTGCTAATACTACATACTTTTGTTATACTGCTATATTTATTTATTTATTTATTTATTTATTTATTTATTTATTTATTTATTTATTTATTTATTTATTTATTTATTTACATATTTATTTATTTACACCATACAGGTGTGCCAATCATGCAGAAAAGTATTGGCGGGAAGTACTAAACGATAAAACTATTCGAGAAGATTAAAAAACAGATTTCTGGAAAACCATCAACTAGAAGAAACAGAGGGTCAGGTCCGTGTTTCCGCCTATGTGAAGAGATCATGGTGATGGAAAAGAAACATGGCCCACAGATTGCGAATTGTGAAGGGATGGATGTCGCAGTGACTACAGTGTTCGGGTATCTAGACTGTTGGGGTGCGGCTGTTACTGTAAGGAGGGTACAGATCTTTGAGATAACCACGACCCAAGAACGCAACTGGAATATCATATTGATATCTACGCTTCCTTTCTTATACCACACAACAAGCACGTCAACAAGTCTGTATAAATAGATGAACAGCTATCCAATCCCATCCATATACTGTCTTCCACTGTTCTTCCTTCAGCGTCTGACCTCACTTTCATTTTCGAGGTGTTTATATAGCCATGACCAACCAAAGACTCGATTACAGTGTTGGAAACGACTCTGCAATAACGTGGAAACCACTTCTCCAAGTACATTGTCCTGGAACGTGGGGCAGAACGGGAGGAAGGGGGGGAGGCATCCATGGAATGCAAGACACCTCTGTAAATACTTGCCACCTACGCGTCATTCACTGACCAAAATATCATTTACATACGCGGTAGATGTCTTGCGTTCTATGGATGATTTCCGTATTTCTCCCGAAAACAAAACACTATAACATGGCGTTTTTGGGAACTTCAACGAATCATGCTTATTGTTAAGATGATCGTCTCGTGGTAGTTCAAATCGTATAGAAAAAAAAAGGACTTGAAAGGAAAAAGCCTAACTGTTTTAAGCTCATCTCCTGCTCACACCTTAATGTTATGCCCATTTTCTATCTTTCGAATTCGAAACAACTCACCAAACCCGCTAATGGGCCTGAACGCATAACTGAGATTGCCTATGTCAAACAGGCTAACTTATCCAAATTAACCCTTTAGCTGGCACTCATCAAAATGCTTACCCATACTTTCGACTACTCCTCTTTTGCATGTCGTTCTGCCCGTTTGTGGTTATACATCCAGACCCAATACCAGGTTCATTTTTGAGGATAGTTACTGCAATATCCTACGAAAAGGACAGTGTTTACAATGGGGTGACGTGTTCCATGAGGACACAGGGCGGGATCGAGAACTAGCGAAGAGCAGAACATCTACGACCACCTAATATTTGCACACGTGCAAAAACAAGGAACACTTCCAGACATCTGACGAAAACAAGTTCCTCGGACTTAGTTCAACACCTGACATTGCATGCAAATATGACATCATCTCAATCTGGCCTGTTCAAGATAAAGTGTAATTTGGTTAATGAGTTCATTTTGAGAGGGATTAATTAAACATCATCAACGCCATCAACCTAATGATTGAATTACTGATTAGCAAAGTTGTAATGCGAAGCATAATGCAATGATGTTTGATATTACATATTTATGCTTTAGTGAGCTGAAATCAACAAAAAAATGGCTCCACAATGGTTCTCATTCCTAGTTTCCAGCTTTTCCAACGGAAAATCATTTTTCGAAGCGCAGAGGATTGAAACTTTTTCAAGAAATTTCTCTTTCACTGAGGAGCCTATAACCACAACTTTTACTGCTGCTAATTTGCATTCTGTTCTAGTATGTTGGATCTACGAAGGACGTCTACACATGGAATGACATGAACGAACCATCAGTGTTTTCGGGACCAGAGGTGGTTTTTGTACTATTCAAAATAGTTAACTAGGCTGTAACTACTTAGTAATTAACGACTATTCTCAGGTGACCATGGAAAAAGATCTCGTCCATCACGGAGGCTTGGAACACCGAGAAGTTCATAATCTCTACGGATTCTATCAAGTACGTGCGAAAATTTCAGTCTACTGCTCTGGAAGCAGTCTTCTTTTCCATTTTTCTTGAAAAAGCAGTCGTGGTCAAATCCACCACCACTATCTTCAGTGTTTTTCCATAGCAGAGTGTTCCTCATTCAGCATCAAGCCACGTATGCGGGGCAATTGGCCAGAACAAATGGTGAACTCCGGCCATTCGTTCTCACTCGAGCATTCTTTGCGGGCTCACAGAGGACTGCAGCAGTGTGGACTGGGGATAACAAGGCTGAGTGGGCTCACCTAAAGGTATGTATATGTATGTACTAGTTCATGGTTTTATCACATGGGTACGGACTTGATTTTTCTACATTTTCAGCAGAATTTTTCTTACAACCTGTTGTCTAAAGATAGAACAAAGTCCTTGTATACGTATCCCTTCATGTTCGTTGGTTTAATTATTCAGTAAGTTACAATAAACGCGCTGAATACGGATAAATGAACGGCAAACAATAACGACTCAACATGTAGTCGTCTTTATATCGAAAGAGAAAAGTGAGAATGCAGATGTCTTCTTCTTTTTCTCCTCAATTTCATTCCATTTTCTTTCTCAAAGGTACATAGATTAGTGAAACTGCGAAGGAGAGAAATTGTTGAGAAATTAAATAGAACGTGAAAATATCTCCAATGCCATACGCACATACTTACAGTGTGTATATTTTGGGGTGTCGTGCGAGCGCACCGCATGCGATGACGCGAGGCGTACTGCTAGTAGAGCTTCAGCAGACAACCAGCTGAGTGTCGGTCGCCAGCGCGCGTCGTGGCAGGCGGTGCGGCAGCACACCACCCCATCTATGTACGCACCTTATGTATCCATATTATAAAAGTAGAAGATAAGCAAGATGAAGCGAGATGCGATGCATTTCAGAATAAGGACATATGCCTCTAGATAATAATACAACTTGCAAGTGATTCAGCCAAGCATTTGCGTAATATTGCATATTCGAAATATGGGAGAAATTTTTCTTATTAGTTTGCTAGCAAGACTGCATTTCTTCCAAATTGGAAGGAAAGTGACATGTGTCCCCTCTTGCTCAATGAATTACGTTTTTTTTTGTAGTATACAAACATAGAAACACCTTTGGCTGTCATGAAAAGAACCGTAGGTACCTACATATGATAAGAAAATACGTAGAAATACGTACATATGCACATGCACAGGTCTTGTAGCTATGTTTCTTGACCGTTCATCCCGGAAGAAAGGGGGAGAGCTAGGATCCCAACTCTTTGTGTGGTTCGTTCTTAATTAGGTTGGTGCGAAAAAATGGCGCGTTTCGTGTATAGCCTATTTTTTAAACACTTTCAATGAACGATAACCTCAGCAGAATACAAGCACTTTGATTACAAGGACCACTACTTATTGTATGAGCTAAGACTCAGCGTCCAGAATTCGGGAATGTGTGAAAATAAGAAGGATGGAAACGTCATTTTTATATCGTGATGTCCATCGAATTTTCTTCTTGTGAAATGAGGCTTTTTAGAGCTGGGCGAAGAGGCGAACATACGTCAATTTTCCTAAGAATATGGTGGCTAGTAAACTGTTCTCCCAGAAGGTTACTGATATTTGAGTCAGCTCTCGGAAGTGAAGTTTAGCCGATCGGTGCAATAGAGAAATACTCCTCCACGCATCGTTAACGTTTTCCTTGCGTACTGTTAACGACTTTTTATGGCAAACAACAGCTGAGAGTACAGCAATGGGTACTGTTGAGGATGTTGTGTAAAGAAGCAGCTAGAATGTATCACCTAGCAAGAATCCTAGGGATGGAAATTCTTTAAAATTGTTCCCAGATATAAGTCGCGACCACTCGTCACGTTTAGGCTTCCATCCCTATGCTTCTTTCACTTTCCACCGCCGGAATCCCACATGTAGGCGCTGATGTTGGAGGATTTTTCGGAAATCCTGACGAGGAACTGCTCGTGCGATGGTAAACAATGCCCACTTTCATGAAAAGAAATTCAAAATAACTCTATTTATTTATAGGTACCAAGCCGGAGCATTCCAGCCCTTCTTCCGAGCTCATGCTCACCTCGATTCCAATAGAAGAGAGCCCTGGTTATTCAACGAGACCACTACTGATGCTATTCGCGATGCCATTAAGAGGAGATACCAGATGCTTCCATACTGGTAAGAGGAACAAATGTCCTGGAAAGTCCTGTAAAAATCTTCCTCTCATTATTCAGGTACACCTTGTTCTATGAGCACACCTTGACTGGAAAACCCCCTATGCGACCGTTCTGGATGGAATTCTCTGAAGACGAGGTAAGGATAATGCTTTATTGGTGAGGAAACACATAATTACGATATGTTGTCACAGCAGTGACACAGAATGACTCTTGTTTCTGGAAGCTTATAGAACGATCCCCGGAAAAAGGGGGTATTCTGCACTTGTTGCTCAGCCCGCTTCTTGCGTAACTATTGTGAGTCACAGTCTGTTCTTGTCGCGGGTTACGAAATATCCTTCAAAACATCTGAATCACCACAATTACTCATTTCCTGCAGCTTGTGCAGAACACTTCCGGGCAAGAAACGATAGCAGCAGATGTTATTAGCGTGATGGATTAGTCCAGAAAATTAACCAGTGATGTGAATTCCAGGCTAGTTTCGATGAGGATCGCCAGTGGATGGTCGGAAATGCCCTTTTGGTGAAGCCCATCGTTGAACCGAATGCTGTCCAGGCGTCACTGTATCTGGCAGGAAAGAGAGAGGTTCGCTTGGATAGCAATATTTCTGAAGGGTGGTTGACAGTGTTTATATATAAATAAAAATACATTTCAATAGATCTGGTACGACTGGGAAACATCAAAGCCGAGACCATCTCCTGGAGCTGTACAGAATCCCGCCACGTTGAAGACGATTCCAATGTACCAGAGAGGAGGTTGGCATGGAAGTCTACAGATTCTCTAAAGTTATAGTCTCAGGCGCACTCAAACTAAGACTCCCAAGGGACATGAGTAAGCAAAGTGCAAATGAGATCCTAGTTTTGATTTCATTGACAAACAGTTACGGTTTCACTTTGATTTTATGGTAGTTACCCTTTAACTTATCAAGCAAACTTTCAACTGAGCGCACGAAATTTTAATTCGCAATGCTCCTCGGATTTCATAACACTGGATGACTAATTCCTTAAAATGAGAGAGAATTAAAAGACATGAGATACGGTGTCTAGCTTTTTTCTCTTCATTTTGCCGACCAGAATAATAGTAAGTAGTCCGAATTTCAATCGGAGTAAATTTTTCTGCAGTGGCATAACTCAGAAAATTTTCCCCAATTGGATTCAAGATCAGGAATTATGGTTATGGTGCATTAGATGCAACAGTTTTATTTTGGAAAATAAGCCCTTCACAATGTGAAGTTCCGTTCATCCACGCCTACCACCTAATTAGGAGGGAATGTACATCTGTTAAGAAATAAAACTGTCAACAATGAAATAAAGGGAGAAGAATGCACCAGTATTTGGCTTTCCGTGTCGTTCTCTCCAATAAAGGGTAATTTATTAAGCATGAGTCTGAATTCCCTCGAATTGGACGTATAGGTAAGGTAGCCGTTGCTGGAGTCTGCCTTTTTATTTCTTATGAACAGGGTTGGATGCGGAAGTAGGAAACTGAATAAGGGACAGTCAGGAAAAATGTGAACAAAGTTAGTACATGAAAGAGATAGTCGTAGAACTGGATAAAGGTAGAACACTATTTAAAATTTATCAGAACATTGTCTCCTGCAAGGCCATTCGATTATTTGAAATTCATATTTACTAGTTGGTTCGCCTTACTACCTTAACTCCTTTTCGACTATTCATTTTGCTATTGCACATTCAGGCCAAGACAATTATTGATAAGTTTGTGCTACTGCGTGAGGCTTTTCAAAAATTACAGACGTTTTTCAGGTACCGTCATACCTGTACGAGAACGCGTTCGAAGATCCAGTCATCTGATGCGTGAAGATCCAATCACCCTTTACATTGCTACCAACTCGAAAGGTATAAATTTTTATTTCAAAAATCATGCGTACAATTTTAAAGGTAGGGGTATATACTGTTTTGCTGCTGGCGCGCCGCACCACCTACGCGGCGCGGGAGACCAGTTCGGCACTGTGGTTGCGGCAACACTCGACAGTTACAGCGCCCAGCGGCGCCGCGCACGTACTGCGGCGCGCCAGGCCGCGAAGGGCTACAATCGAGATTGACGCTTCCTGTAAGAGAGGAATAAACCACTGCTTCTGCTTTCTGTACGCTTACACTCAGTATCCGGAGATCGCAGTAAAATGTAAATGAGTGAGTAGTGTGGAATAATAATACTAAATATGTATATGGAAAGTCACCATATCAATCAGAATATACGAGTATTTTTTTGGAACGGACAGTCAAGTTTCATTTCGATTTTTTAACGTTTCCGTTGTATACTATGTAGTACGTGGGAGAAGAATGATTTTTGTAATCGATAATAATTTAAAATGCAATTCATCCCAGTGTTAGCGCTTGAACTAATACAATCCACCGATTTACAGTCAACTATGGTTTCAAAACCTCCAAGCAACAATTCAGAGACATAATTGCTTATCTATGATTCATATGATTTGAGGACGATGAATAACGTTTGCTTGCGTGTACGTAAACAATATTTTTCTCAGATAATCCGACCACAGAGACCCTAAATCCTTGTTTGAATTTGGTGAGAAAATTTGACTCTTGGATCAGATGTCTACCTAACATCATCCAGGAAAGAAGGTACAAGCACAGTCTGAATTCGTCACAATTTTCGTTATTTTCCTGAAACTCTTAGCGAAAAACGAAGTGACTAGACCGCATTCTCCAGCGAATCTTTCACGAACGCTTGTACACACTTGTAAATAATTCATGCTATTACATGTTCAGGTGACTTCGCTAACGGAACCATCTACTTGGATGATGGCGAAACCCACTCCTACAAAGAAGGACAATACGCCTACTGGGCCATTATCTTCAAGAAGTAAGCAAAAATATTAAAAAATCGCAGTGTAGATATCCACAATTTTTTTATTTTCTAGGGAGCACGATTACCTACACACCATCATCAACAAGAATCTCGACAAGAAAGGAACACTTGACAGTGACGTCCAGATAGACAAGATTATTATTCGAGGAGCAAAATTCTACCCAAGGACTGCCCATATTTACCTGGATGGTAGGTTTAAGCTGAATTTCTGCTAAAGTGCAGCTGAAAGTGGGATGAACGATAGAGATTGAAAAAATTCTTCATGGCATGAGTCTATTTTTTTTTTGGAAAGAAACATGCAATAATTTGTCTTCCATATTATGTTTTCTAACGAGAACCCCCGTTCAGTATCAAGGAAGATACGTACGTCAAGAAGCCACACATAAAATCTCTGCAACAAATAAAAAATGCTGGCGTGACTTTCCTCCATGCTATACCTACAAAGGAAATTTGACCATAAGCGAAGGGCTTCACTGGAACTCATCAACAACGAAGGAAAGCGCTGACAGCCAAGAAAAGTGTTTAATAAAGACTGAAAAAAAGCTAATACATTGAGATGTATGCGCATTTCGTGCCACAGGCTGAGAATTTTTAAAAAATGGCACAGCTAGCGAGAATTTTAGAATTAGTTTATTTTGTTAATTTATTCACTCACTTACTCATTCATTCATTTAATCATTTATTTATTTATTTATTTATTTATTTATTTATTTATTTATTTATTTATTTATTTATTTATTTATTTATTTACTTATTTATTTATCCAGTCACTCATTCATTCAGTCATTCAGCCATTCATTCATTCATTCATTCATTCATTCATTCATTCATTCATTCATCCATCCATTCATTCATTCATTCATTCACTCATTCAGCCGTTCAATCATTCAGTCATTCAGTCAGTCATTCAATCGTTCAGTCAGTCAGTCATTCAGTCATTCAGGCATTTATTCAGTTATTCAGTCATTCACTCATTCGTTCATTCATTCATTCATTCATTCATTCATTCATTCATTCATTCATTCATTCACTCACTCATTCAGCCGTTCAATCATTCAGTCATTCAGTTATTCAGTCATTCACTCATTCGTTCATTCATTCATTCATTCATTCATTCATTCATTCATTCATTCATTCATTCAGTCATTCATCCATTCATTCACTCATTCATTCCATCGTACATTTAATCACCTTTGCATTCATCCTATCCTATTCCTCTTCATTCATTCTATCTTAAATAGAAAAATTGAGTTCTAGTTTCCTCAGTGCTTCATTACGTAACTTCATTCTTTCATTATTTCACTCATTCACTTTGTTTACCTATTTAATTCATTCAATTCAATTCGATTCATTCACTCTCTCATTGTGAAATAATTAAGTTGTCAATGACTACTTCATCAAACGGTCAATCTGCTATAATTGACCGGAAAACCGGATTATTTTGATGATAAACGGGTGAAAATTGGTTCAGTGGAACTACTTCAAATGCAACTAAGTAATGTCCAGTGTGTATAGCCGGCTACTACAACAAGAGTAAAAACTTTCTTCCAGATTTCAACCCTGATCCACTTGATTTCGAACACGATCGCGAAACTCACATTATGGAAATCAAAAGTCCAAATGCATACATCACCAGGGATTTCCGGATCGATCTTCACTCATAGACAATTACTAAAACTCTTGTTATGTTTTTCCATTTTTTGTTGATTCGCTAGTTATATTGATCATGATTACTGTGGTCTAATTATGGGTCCAGCGTATTCAGTGAGTTTTTTCGAATTGTTTTCTAGTAAATGTTTTTTATCGTGCGTGGAGCTGTGTTGCTATTTCCACGCTCATTCGTTTATATTCATTCAGCTTTTCAATTCATCTCGTTTGTGAAGACATACATAGCTATGGGTGAGGAAAACTGGGATACAATGACATCACATGAGTTATTGGAGCTGGATTAATTTTCCTCATTAAACCCACACAGTCGACAATAACAGACGAGCAAACTTTCATATCTATTTCTGGATAAGCGTGCTGGTTCTTTGGTCATCACACGTACGCAATTCATTAATTGCAGGTGGGCGCCAGGGGAAAAAACCACATTCACCCATGACGCGTGTGGCTTTTCTGGGCTATTTCAGCTCAAAATACCAGGAGAAGATGCAGCAAGGATTTCGAGGATGCGACAGTTGCACCGGCGCTTGAAAAAATCCAAAAAATCACGGGCATCACAGCGTTTCCGGCTTTGCAGACATCTTATCAGGCGCCATAAGCAGCGGGCGATTTTATAGCCGCGTGAAAAGTGAGTAAGAAATGATGAAGAAATAGTTGGATCGAGGTACAGCTGATAAAAAAAAAACTAGAATGCAAGTATGCAAGTAGTCACAGTCGTCGCAGTTGAAATCAAAGCAAGTGATAATTCGACAATTTTCAAGACAACTATTGGTACCTGCTTGGTAACGCTGTGAAAATGATCAAACTCGGAAAGTATAACGTTTTGGACTTTCAATTTCCTTCAAAATTCTTCTACATATCTGGAAAGAAAAACTAGAATCATACGAAAGTATTGAGAGGGACACGGCAATCTTAAACTCAACTTCCAGGAAATTTAAAAGAACAAGAATAAAAGGAACTGTTGAAACAATATAATACAGAATATTTTGCCCAGTATATGGACAACCTACGAATCAACCCTTGCATCCGAAAGTTGGATAACTGCCAAGAATCCTTTGGCCGATGAAAAGCAATTGATTAAGTTACTCTCCCTCTCTCTCGTTCTCTCGTTCTCGCTCTCCCCCTCCCTCTCCCTCTCCCTCTCCCTCTCGCTCTCCCTCTCCTTCTCCCTCTCCCTCTCCCTCTCCCTCTCCCTCTCCTTCTCCTTCTCCTTCTCCTTCTCCTTCTCCTTCTCCTTCTCCTTCTCCTTCTCCTTCTCCTTCTCCTTCTCCTTCTCCTTCTCCTCCTTCTCCTTCTCCTTTTCCTTTTCCTTCTCCTTTTCCTTTTCCTTTTCCTTCTCCTTCTCCTTCTCTTCTCCTTCTCCTTCTCCCTCCCCCTTTCCCTCTACCACTAGCTCTATGTCTACCTCTAACTGTACCTTTACCTGTACCTCTACCTCTACCTTTACCTCTACCTCTACCTCTACCGCTACCCCTACCTCCTCCACATCTACCTCTACCTCTATGTCTACCTCTACCTCTACTCTACCTCCATTTCTACCTCTACCTCTACCCCTACCTTTCCCTCTGCCTCACCTTCTACCTCTAAACCTTCCCTTACCTCTACCTCTAACTTTATATTTACCTCTACTTTAACTCTCCCTCTCCCTCTCCTCCCTCACTCTTATTCCTTTACCTCAAATCTCACATTTTCGCCCTACTTGAACTACAGTTTCCATCTTCGGCCATATCTGACGAGTTTTCGATCCCAGGTGTAGCGACAAACCTCTATTTGGCCAAAGAGCCCCTTACAGTCAGGAACCACAACAGAAAGTACATTTACACTGACATACTTCACTTTGAAGTATATGAATTCATTATGTTGGATTACAATACGAATGATGAAAAGCAGACTTTTTCGAAGAGATGCCTAGATGAATTTGGAGCGAATTCAAATCGCCAAATGTGTCACAAGTCACAGTATTACAGCTATATACAAGTTCGTAACCAGTTTTCCTCCACATTTTTGCCACAAACTTCTCGTCAAAGTTCACCAAACTTGAAGTGTGTGTTCTGTGGTTTACTTAAAATACGTTTTTTGTTAGTCAAAAAGTGATAACACTCAACAAATTTGCTGGACATTGCATAGGAAGCTGTCATGGCCATGAATTTTACTTGGAGTACCAGTGTTTGGAAATAATTAAGCAAAAGAAGAAAATCACTACTAACTACATATGTACATGGACATTAACTGGGCAGTATTTCTTGCTTGCTCCATAAAATATCTAATTCCTATTCTTTGTTTTATTTCAAATGAAAATTGCTTTCCGAGTGCAAACATCATGAGCGTGTTCTTCTGCAAAAACAAAACTAGCAGAACATTTGGGTGGACCGCCACACCATGACACATTGTTTCGTTTGTTTTTATCTTAAACGTCACATGACCTCACTTCGCGTGTGGAATTTTTATCATTTCTCAGAAGGCTTAGGCAGTTTTTATGGAAGTGGAAGGGTGTGGTTGTGTCACCACTTCCTCCCATCTGTCTAGCCACTAACATTTCAAATATTTGAAAATTCGGTGATTCAAATTTTAAACGCCTTCGAATTACAAGGATTTTTGATCATATTCGAGGATACTCACTTTCACTTATTTTCAGAAAAGAATAAACATCACAGCAGCACAAATTTCGTACTATTCGAATAATCGTTCAAAACTATCGAAAAATCGTGCGATGTCACTGTACACCAACAAATGTTGCCAGTGCTGCCCATGTTTCCATTGTTTGCCAACGAAGTTGCCATTTAAACTTTTTTTTTCAAAATTTCATCGACCTTAACTCGACATCTGTGCGAGATTTCGAAAAAGTTGTTTTCTATTTCTCAGAAGCCCACTTGTTTTCTTAGCCATGGGGCCGTAAAAGAGAGGGGATCATTCATCATAACAAAACTGGCACTACAAAGTACACACAAAATAACAGTAACTCGAACAAATGAAGGAATTGTAATTTGATGCTCCTATCAAGTTATGATGTAGTATCAAAGAAGGAAATATTGCAGTCCTTTATCCCACTGATACCCTTACATTGGTTGGAGACATCATATGCATTGTCCTTCTCGGAAAGATAGACCGATTCCATGGCTGCAGAATCGCAGCGGGACCTGGACGAGGGATGCGGAGAGAGCATGCTCCTAGTGAGAGGGTCGAGAAGGTCCAGGCAGCCGCGACGCAATGAAACCGTACGCGCAATCTGTCTGTCTTTTCGGGAAGGAATGCACATCATCCTCTCCTAAACTTGAAAAGAGAAGTAAAAAAAAAAAGATTGTGTCACTAATTTAACAAATGAGGCCTGTCAACATTTGTATCATTAAATCTAAGAATCTTTTTTATCAAAGTGAATAAGACTTGATTCCAATAAGCCTAATCAATAACATTAGTACCGCTCTACTTCCACACATATGGTATGAGACTGATGTAAGCGTAGACGATGTATTCCCTTTTCTATGTATGTGTAGCATACAGTAATGGATATGAAGTTTTACGAGGTGAAGCCACACAACAGCAAAACTGTAAAGCAAATAAATTACTGAATCATGTGCTATGCGAGTTGCAATGAATTAATTTAATGGACTTACAATTTAAGTCGCTTCCTTCAGAACACATCACTAAGGGGTTGGAGGAGGGGGTGGTTTGGCTCGGAAAAAAAAAACAGAAGTCAAGGAAGTGAGTCGGACTCTGTGAATGCCACTCTGTGAATCTGATGGATCTGGTGTTGGATGTATACAAGGAATTTCGAGGAAACAAAATTTTAACAGAAAATAGTGAATAGAAGTCTAAATCACGAGAAGTTGAATAAAAAATGAGGAATGTATGGAAAACAGTGAAAATTATGAAACGAATGAGAATGAGAAATAAAATAAGAGAAAACGAAAACGTAAGAAGTAAAGACGAACGAACATGAAAATTACCAATTCCTCGCGGAAACCCATCAAATACGTTGGGGAGGATCCCATCGAATGGTATCTGTCTCCCTGAGGTTCCTCTGAAGCAGGATACTGTTGGTAATACTGCTAGGTTGAATAAGAATAAGAATAACAATGTAAAGCAGGAAAAGTTTAATACAAGTAAGGAGATCATTAAGCAGAGGAAAACCTATAAAACTCTAAAGCTGGCACGTTTTAACATAAATAAGCAAAAAGCAAAAAAATGCCGCGAAATATTACGGTATAAAAGGAACAGCGAGAAGAAAAGCGAATAATGTTTAGAGAAAAGACGTTTCGCCAAAAAGTTCGACAAGGATCGCAGATCTCAAATAAGCATTTTTTTGTTTACTTTCAGTTCACGTTGTTTTCCTAACAACAATACAAGCCCATGGATGAATTCCTAAATTTCGTCACCTCATAGAGAAAAAGGATTGAAGGACTTGGAGAAAATTGAGAAAGTGACTCGCAGTCAACTTTTAGATCTAAAATAATGGAGCCAGCACAGACTTGTTGTCAGAATGGTCCCCTATCTGCTTCCTGGAGCAGTGAATAGTGGCCCAGCCAATAATTGATTAATGGAGACCTGACCGTGGAAATTTTCTTCTCCAACGCATCTTCCTCTCCGTATGATGTAGTGATGATCAATGGCGATCGTACTCCTTCCTCGTATACATGTACTTTTTTGCTTAGCGAACGTCCACATTCTGCAGCGTTGCGCCCATGTGTAATCCTGAATGTTTCATAGGTAGCTGATCGGAAGACGCCCCGATACTGGAATGCTTGGATACACGAGCACTTCCTTGTGATTTGTTGTAAGTGAGAATGCCTGTTCTAATCCCAGCTCAGATCCCGCGTTTCCAAGTTTTTGCCACCCGTCCTATGTTTACCCTCAACACACCTGGATCCGAGGCTTGTGACATTGTTCAGCTCTTGTTACGATGTGTCATCACTGCTTAAATTATACACTGGCGATAAGCGGCAAATCTGGGAATTTATGTAAGGAGTGCGTATTCTATTGTGCAAAAAAAAATAAAATAAAAGAATCCTGTGGATACTATCCATACCTATCATATACCGTTACCGACCAGAAATGGGGTTACAGTACAGCTAAGCAGCGAAAACGTTAACATGCAACCACAGTGAACTCCAAACGGCCCTAGACAAGGGGCGGGTCCGCAGCGCGTGCACTCTGGTTGTCTGTTGCACCGAGGCAGCGGGCCTGCTGAGCAGAGACACGGGAGGAAACCGAGACCTCTCTCCTGCTGTTTCGGGAGGTGCAGCAGACAGCCAGAGTGCCCGCGACGCGGTCCAGCCCTTTGTTTACGGCTCTTTATAGTTCACTGTATCAGTGGCTGACGCACAAGAAGATTAGGAGGATGGGGATAGAGTGAGTATGGGATCTCCGCGGACACGGTCGGCAAATATAAAGTTAATAAATAATATTAGTCACTATATTAAGCATTTAATAATAATTTGAAGAATAATAATGATGTGGGTAAAGTGGTTGATTAATCTCGTTCCTGGGATGCGACACGAATTCCACTTCTTCTGAGCATCTTAGTGGCATTGAATGAGTATGTACCCTATACAGGGACTGGTGCGGGAGGGAGCAGGGGTGCGGGGGAGCGGGAGGGGCATCCGATATACCAAGTCAGCGCTTCATCTTCCCGGACACCTCTGGTACCGATTTACCGACCCC
>JARK01001346.1:342372-370429 GCA_000688135.1 Ancylostoma ceylanicum
TACCCCGATTTCGCCACCTCCTTCGTGTCCCCGACGGCGGCGGCGGCGGCGCCGCCCGCGGCGGCGCCCGCCTGCGGTGACCGCAAGTCCATCGACGAACGCGGTGAGCAAGCGGCGCCGCGAATCCAGCCATCAGCTGATTTTGCTCTCGTTGTGCGAACCACACACACACACACACCACACATACACACACAGACAGACACGATGAAGCTGAGAGCCACCTCATGACGAAATCCCTCTCTTTCTATGCTGTGAGTCACCAAAACAGGAATTCCTCAAGGCATCCATGCTAGCGTGACTCATACCGTCCTGGTTTCGCCTCCCACACTACCACACTATTTCGACACAGTCTATCAGTCAGGGGGCGTGGGCTGAGTCATTTCGTTCAGCAACGGAATATAAAAGGCGCCCGGCCTGAGTCAGATAGGTCGTCGTATTACCCCACATGTGACAGTGGCATCGTCTCATGCAGTTTCTCACTGACTACACACAAAAGTCGCTAATCTGCTTAAGAGGACTAGTATGGCTTTCTCTTACTACTACGTAATCCACACCCATCACTGCTATTCGATCTGCTATTTAGTTCATTTCTGTTCATTTTCACTGTGCCTTTCCTTCTCCACGCACTCATTCTCAGCTTAATCCAGAACAATCCCGCATTAGTCGGATTTCGCAACTAACCTTGCGCGTGGCATCTTTCTCTTCCGTCTTCCACCCGTGCCCGGTGTGGGCTCATTGTGGGTCGACGAGGTTTCGAAATCAGATACTCTCTGACGCACTTCCGGGCAGTGGGGGCGATGACACATGTACGCACGCATGCTGTGTTTTGTTTTTCTTCGGACATGCACACTGGCGCTTCCAACCATCGCATTCACTATTATTCCTCATCGTTATTGTCACAACGATACTGGCTTCTTCCACGTATTTTGTACTCAGCAAAGGTGCTGCCTGTTGTGGCGCAGAATCTTTGCTGGTGCAAGCTACGTGGCATGAAAGCGATATGCCCTATCATTCCTTCTTTCATAATCCTCACGGTAAGAAATGAAGCTTGTTCTTCTCACAGGTAAGTGGTTCTAACGTAGTTTGATTCGTACATTGTGATTTCGAAAGTGTTTTATTCGAATGTTTCGAATTCCATCGGAATTCGTTGAAAACACGTTCATAGTAGCTTCTCGAACGTCTCATTTTTTGTGTGTTCATAACGCGCAGACGTGCACTGTTCTGTGGTCGCAAATCAACGCTCGCTGTTGCGGTAAACTAATGACGTGTACTATTCCAGAAAATTCTCCAGGGGTTTTTGTTTTCTCCGCTTAGCGCTAATTTAGGCTAATTAGCGTAGTGTTTGTGAACGTTTCCAGAAGCCCAAAAGAAATTTTCCCAACGAGATTTCGGCTGTTTGAACATCTTGTTTGATTTTAAAAGATTTGCAAATAACGCGACATTCCTGACACAGTTTTTCGAAGCTGACGCACTCACCAAAGCTTTTGATAGATCTAGACGAGTTATTTTTAGATATTATATTTGCGAACTGTCATAGCAGTTGAAATAGCTGCATTTTCCAGAAAAAGACATGCACATTGTCACACAGCTACAAGAGTAAGCATTGCGAGTGCTAGTTCAATTTCTTAAGGAGTGCTTCGAAAGTAAAGACCGTTCTTTGTACATTTAGTTTTACTGTTTGTTTATTAAGAAGTGAGTATACGCCTACACGTAACATGAAAAAGCATGAAAAAGCTCCACCAATTCATCATGCTGATAAATTTTGACCTGCATGTGCATATAGTAACCTCCACCTTCTTGCAGGTGAAAAATGCCATCGGTCCCTCTCCATAGATCTTTTTTTTTGAGTCAATTTCGAAAAGTACTTTACATCAAACTAACTTTTTAGTTTTTTTTTTAAATTTTCCTACCGATTCCTCCATCCAAATTTAGTTTTAGTGTTGGTTAGCTGATCAGAAAGTAACCTCTAATCTCCGCAAAAATATTGGGCTGAGGGAATATATGTATATATTTCTTTTTCATTCATTTTTTATACTTCACTTCATATATTTTTGAAGGTGCATATTAGACATTTGACTCGACCGAGTGAAATCGAGTCGAGTTTCGAATAAATCGAATTCGAATGGCTGGAAATATCGACTATTCGAAAAAGCCCAAAATTGAGTTATTCGAAATATCGAGTATTTGAAAAGATTCCGTCGAATCAAATATCTAGTGCGTATACATTCATCATTCATTTAGCGATCTACGGCAATTGTACTCATATATGAATTGCTCACAATTCCGTTGGGTCAGCATTTGGCTCAAATTTAGTTTTTTTTTAAAATCTTTCTCTAAAGAAGAAGTATAAATTTTCTTAACGTAATAGTATCGTAATCCGTAATGAATTGCTTCAAATGACCCTTCTCATACTTCCCTTCACAAGTTCACAATCGCAGGATCGACTTATTAAAATCGCTTCATGAAATACATCCTTAATTTTTTGTTATCGTTTCCTATTCCATATTCATATTGTGTCCCAATACTAATTTTATTTGTGTGAACTTTGCGATCTTTACAATTTTTTAGTTTTTTTCTTGCTTATCATATGTACTTGGGGACATCCACAATAGCTTGGAACGTTCAATGATAACACTGCATATCAGTTGCAGTAGATGCATATGAAAAATTAAATACTTCATTGATCCACAACATGGTTGATTTATAGAAAAAATTGTTCTGCCCTCCTCCCTATCTCAACATACTCTCCATTTCAAAATTGTGTACAACAAGGTGCAAAAATGCAATAGTGCAAGAATTGGTGACCAGAACCAAAAGATTCACAACTAAATACTCTTCATGCTCTTTGCCAAAGGACAAATTTGCAAGAGGAGTCGTACTGAAAGGCGCAGAAAGTGGGTGGGAGAGGGGGGTGGCGTGGAAAACAAATGGGGTCTTCGCTTTTTGGGGACTTGGATGGAAAATAAAATTAATGAAAATACTAGTCATAATAATAAAAGGCAAATTATCAATATTTAATAGCAATAAGAATGAACAAATAAAAATAAGCTAATACAAGACTTTTATTTGTTCTGTAAAGTAATTTCAAAAACTTGGCGACCCATTCTCGGTGGAGGATGGGGTGTACCCCCCTTCCTTCGTCCGCCACTAGGTCGAAAGGATGCATTCCGGAAAGAAATAGATTAGAACTCAACATGAATGTGTTTTTGAGCTCCTAGTTGCAATACTATTTTCAAAAAGTTACTGCTAATTACTTGATTTTTGTCAAATAACTTTTGGTAGTCATACTTCACGGAGTTCCGTTAGTCTAGCCTTCTACTTTGGCGCAGACCCCACCGTTTTCTTCGAGGGTTAAGGATGGCATCAGCATTTCTTGGAATCGGTTTCGTAGGAATGCGTAATGGTGTGCTATATGAAAGGTTTCATGCTGTTGCTTTACAGCTCTTCTTCAAGATTCTGCCTTCAAGCCCGTAAATGTCAAGGATGTGTAACATCTCTTCTATTCCGTACGAAAAACAAAGTCGAGATATCAATATCGGCTCGCTCTTGCATCGCTTTGTACAGTTTTGACATTACGGATCGAGGATTATGTCTTTCTTCAATCAAAATGCGCGATCATCTATTGATAAGGGGCGAAAGCAGTTGAGCCGCGAGCCTTTCCGAAATGTCCTGACAGATGTACTGATTTTCTGTCGATCCAGAACCTTCAGTGCTGCGAACGTTTAGGAATCAACAGGTATTGAGGAAACTATATACTGCAGTGCGTTCAGTGCTGATGAAAAAATCCAGGAATCCGAGAAAACCATGAGGAGGACAAACAACAGCAAGGGAAAGTTCAGAGAAGTAGTGAAAATTCTGTAAACTGTGCAGCGGAGAGCGAGAGAAGTGATTGTTCTTATGAATTCATGGAAGAGGAGGAAAAGCAGAATTAGGCTACACATAGGCTTGAACGCTGAGGCCATCCGGTAAATATTGTGTTGGAAGAGAAGTTGTTTTCTCTGAAATTTCAATCCATTCATGTTTCTATTACAACTTTATGGAGTTGTCCAATAATCATCACTAGCTGTCACGTTACTACACCTTTCGGGTGGGTAAGTGGTTCTTTTTCGCCGGAGACGTGGGTTCTGGGACTCGAAAAGCCATGAGTCTTAACAATATCTAGCACTAATTTTGAAAGTTTATTCTTTCCCTAACAAGAAAGCCTCGGAGGTACATGACGGACAAATCTTAGCGTTTCCTAGCCCTGGTTGGCTGGTTTTATTAAAAGCATGCATCATTGAGATTACCCAGGGTAAGCATTATAGCACCACAGTAATTGAAACACCGTTAACACGTGCGTTAGCTTGTTTATCCTGGGTAATCTCACGATGCATCCAGGCTTAGGTTTCTTCACGGAATGATCTTCATAACTAGCGTTTACAGTAAGTGCGGTTTTACAGAGTTTTAAATATTGTTAGTTTTTTTTCGACCGCATCGGTCATCTTCTGGACCTGGTGATAACAGCGGCTGCCCTGCTTCACGTGACAGACTCGAGCTGCGGCACTCTTCCGCCTTACAACGCGAAGTCGTTCAGTGTAGTTACTGCTATAGGGTCATATCTTCAAACTCAAAGCAAGCAGATCAGCGTAGTCCTGTGGAAAATCTGGTAACGATCTTAGAGGTAACGGTAGTGATGTCGCTGGTCAGAGTGCTGAACTCACCAGTATCCCGAAATCTGAGGCAGAACGCGCCTCCACCAGATTGGAGTATGGTTGGAACAGAAGTCCTCTGCTGGCCTTATATAGCGCTGTGGGAAGAGCTCGCTACACTTACTTGAATGCTTACATGGAACCGAATTTTTCATCGATTTTCCAACCAAAAAATTTTATGAACTTAAGAGAGGACTTTCCAGGCTTCAATGTTCCTCTCGTGGATAGTCACCATTTTGCAGATTTTCATGTTGGTGGGTGTCATTATTCGGAGCAGTTGGACATGCAGCATTTCTGAGATGGTAGGCTCCCATACTACTGTATTAAACTCTACGAATGTCATTTGCCGGGAAGGGGCGCACTTTTCTGTTTTTACATTCATTACTGGTCAATATCTTATGATATACGGCACCTCAATATGTTTCTTTATTGGCGGTTTCTTTATCGGCCGGCTTCAAACAGAACATCGTTAGTCAATACATATAAAAGTGGTTCATTACTACGATTATCGTTGGTGATTCATTGCTAGTTGCTTATGCCAGTACTATAGTAAAAAAATTCTTGAACGTATTCAGTTTCCACTCTGAGTCATCCATAGCCAGGCGATAGGTCCAATCTGCACCTCCTCCACCCGTAGTAGTTTACTGTGCAAATGTTTTTTTAAATAGTAGTTCAAGAAGATGTTATCTGAAATCATCTGAAAAGCTGCTCTACAGCGAAGGAAACAATTCCAATGTGAGTGTTAGTAGTGTTGATTGATCGGATGATGTACTAGATACATTCGATATTCGATTATTCGATCTCGAATATGTCGACAAACTAAATGTTCAGTGGTGTGAGAGCTCTACACCTCTTAGTGAACAAAAATATGGGGTGTTAAGCTTTGTGTTTTTGGATTTTTCAGTTTTTTTTTTTTGGATGGTCCTTTGATGTTCTATTCGAGGTAACTGAATTTATTCGATTGGACCGCCTGGAATGAATATACAGTTGATGTGGGCATGCATGAAAAGGTTGCAGTGATCACATGTTTGTTGGATGGAAACCTAGGAACAGTGCCAATCTCAGTCGCCAGCGGTACGAAGGGACGAGTTTTTGGGAGAAGGCTGGAGCCCTCATTTCCAGAGCAGAACCATCGCTCGAAAATAACCAGGTCAGAAAATGTGTGTTGAATTTTAACCCTCGAAGATATGCACGAATATTATAAAACTTGAAATAGTGAAAATGAGCTAATGGAGAATCTCGATTTCTAGACCTACTTTTGAAAAACTTAATGGTGACAGGCCCAGTTGATACAGATTAGATCATGCTCACAACAATTGTCAACCTCGTGGTTATTAACAGGATGCGGTTTACCTCTACGTCTTAACACTTTGCTAGTATTTTCCAGAGCAATCTGGTTTATTCAGGTCCCTTGCAGGATGCCTTCATATGAATTTCTTCTACAGAGAATCCGAGACTTGTGGCTCCCGCATCACTGAAAGGAAATACAAGCGTCAATACTGATTTCGCCAGCAAACATGTAAACGCTTCACAAATTTACCACCGAAAACAGATCATAAATTTACCATTGACTCTGAGTTGTTGGTGTGTTCTTCTTTCCTGTACCATAATATCAACTGCAATACATCGCATCTGGGTCATCTGCACCGGCAAAACTCAAGTCATATGTTCGATCTCGTCATTTCGCATCACGACTGTTGTACACTTCAAGGATGTACAGCCCACGCTGTGTCAGGTGAGTCATGGAACAAGGAAAGGAAAACATTGGTCCTCGCCGGTAATAAAGTGTCGTCATTTTCTGATTAATGTCCAAGGGTGAAGGACAATCCCGTTATATTGTTGCTTACGTAAGAATCACTCTTTCCTTAATCCTGTGTAAAAGTCTCCAAAAAATTGTTGAATCCCGTGATTGTGAGTGCTAATTCTTAGCAGTAACAGTGAAGCGAGCTGAAGGCTCCGAAGGTATAGGATGCTGCTTTAGTTCCTCCGAATTCAGGAAAATCTTGATGCGAACTAAAGTAAGAAAACGAGAGTATAATCTTTTTTGTGAAAACGTGTACGGTTCTGCAACAGGATTTATGCACCTTTAGTGATATTTTCAAACTGAGCTAGTTGTGCTTGCTCAATAATGATCATGTAAGTCTGCTACAGTGCTGTGTGGTATACTAGCGCTGTGCACCATATTGACAGAAATCACTTTTTCAGAATCGGTATTCTCGTACTCGCTGTACCGAATATGTGCAACACAGACATGCGAATTGTGTTTTCCCCTGTACAGGCCCCAGCACGAGCTTGTCTTGGGGGCGGAGCGAAAACGAAGCCCCCTTTGAGAATCCAGGATTTTACGAAGCCCCCCTTTAATCTAATCGCAATGGAAGTTAACACGAAATGTTTACGAATGAGGTTTCATCTTCAAAAACTCCCCGGAATCATGACAATGCCGACTGAAGCTGTAGTTATAGTCGTCAGAGTCCGACCGATCGGAGAACGGAAGCACGTACCGATCCTCGTCGAAATCCAACGCGTCGGATTCCGACGAGCATCGATATGCATACCAGTTTATTGTCCAATCGGGCCGGTGTCCGACGCACTATAAATCTATATATAACGATACAACAAAAGGAAGAAACTCCGAACATGGTAATAAATCACACTAGTTATTTGCGAATTAGTACCAGCAAAGCAAAACGTGACATGATAGCGAGTGATGGCAACGAAAAGCTCACGAGACTACAAGAAAACCCTAAAATAGACGAATACAAGTAGATGACGGCAAATGAAGAACAAGCTGATGTTAAAGGACCGTGTTAGCGGTGGAGCGCGGCAGAAAAAACACAGTTCGTAAGTTATGGAAAATCGGAGAAGTTGATAAACACTGATAATACAAGCCCATGAGTGGCACTTTGTGGGGTGTTGGATAGCGAATGGAAAATAGTACAGGTGCATGAAAAATGGATGAAAACTTATGCGTTCTTTAGGAGAAATATGCTCACGACAGGCTGAGCTAGGACTCAGCCTGTCCTTGACAAGCTGGCCACTTTACCGAGCATACAATTTTTTAGTTCGCATAAGTTTAGCCTCATTTTTCAAACACTTATCGTGGGTACTTAAGCGCTTCTTCACCCCAAATTTGGTGTCAATCCGTGAAGTCTTGACTTAGCTAGGGCCTTGCAGCTTCAACATCATGCACTAAACAGCAAGCGCGCTCCTTCATGATCCTGCGCCTGCAGCGTTTCCGCCTCGCACCCCATACGAAGGCCTTTTTGCTTTTTGCCCCTCTTACGAAGCCCAGCTTGCCCGACGACAAGCCGCGCTGGGGCCTGCCCCTGTATGTTCTTCTCGGGGTAGTTCAAAAATTAGCGATTCTCTTACCATATACTCTCACAGCATATCCTCATAAGAACCCTCACAGCATATTCTCATGAGAAGGGACATTAAAATGTTGGTGAAAAGTCTGAACAAGTTTACAAAAAAAATGTTCATTTGCACAACTTTTTCCTTTTATACCAGAATTTCTAATTTAAGAATTGCATGTACGTAGATTGAGTCATCTAATCTTGAGTTAAGACCGAATCTTCATGATATTTGCGTGGAGCATCACCTGGGTACTGGGATCATCGCAAATCAACTTGAATAAATCTCAGGAAACATGCTTGTGCCCCCGCGGCTACAATGTTTGGCAGAAGAGAAAGTTTAGTGAGAGGAATTTTTAAACTAGATTCGCAGAAATTCACTCTCATCCTCGAAACGCGGCGAAGCTGCTCTTTGTGGATGACAGTGATTTTTTTGTTTTGATGACAGTGATCTTTTTTCTCGTGGCATTCATACTTTTCTGGATTTGAGAGGCACAAAAAAAACGTGGCTCACGGGTCCGAGTGAACAAAACATCCCAATCCACCTAATACAGCGCTGAAAAATAATTATTTCACAGTTTGAGCCGCTGTTGTATATAATTCTGCGAAACTATAATTCTGCTCATTCTGCGAAACTCTCCGTACAGAACGCACTCTACGCTTGCGAAACCTGTGAGAAAACACTGTGAGAAATTTTCACAGAGCAGGAAGTAATCTAAAAAACTCCACCTACGGATGCAGCGCCTTATAACTTCCCTCATATCTGTTAAACCCTCGTCGTCAATAATGCTATCGTTCAACTTTTCTCATAAGAACGAAGCTGTTTTGAATATTCTTCGTTTCCTTTTTTGAGGCTGTGCAACTCGGTTACTTGCCATCACTAGTACTACTACGTACATATATTGGGTACTGGATAAGTAGGTCGAGTTTCCCATACGTGCCGCTTCGTCGGTAGGAGTTTCACGCGACGGGCAGTACTTCACGCGTGTAATATTCTGTCAACCGGAGTATTATATGGGCAGAATATTATATACCGCACCGGCTCAACATATGTTCGTTTGAAAAAAAAAACACTAGATGAGCCAAGATGCAAAACTGACGAGAAGGTCGCCCAATGTTTCATCTAAGTTCACAGATGTAGCGGAAGCCATACTGGAACCCGTCTTGTACCATACCTTTTTCCTAACAAGTAGTGACCACGCCACGCCGCTCCATCCCGTTAACCCTTCTGTATGTTTATGAGGATTTCGTAATAAAGGCAGTGATTCACCCAAACGCTCAAAACGAACGGAATTTTCACTGTACTTCACTCAAAATGTTTATTAGCGAACGAGTTTAGAATTTGGCAATCAGTTGAGCAAAGCTTTACACACAAAGCAAAACACATTGGTATCTTAACACAAAGTTGATGAAAGGAAAACAACACAATTGCGCAGTTCTTCCATGCTAATACTAGTGGCGGACGCAGGGGCGGTGAGGGGGGAGGCGCCCTCCCGCCTAAGAGCCCAGACTTTGCGCTATCAGGCGACCACCTGGCTGCTTCGTTATAGCCTTGAATAAATGAGAAAAATTCCAAAACTGCGACGAAACCAAATTTTGGGTAAGCCGCTATCTTAGGTCACTGCGCTGCGATAACCCAGAGGAGAGCGCTCACTCTTTTTGTGGAAGATGTCGAAGGTTCAACAATACTAATTCTGCATTGAACTTGGACTGGGCTGTTGTAGCTTTGTTTCTAAAAAATAATTTGTCCAATGCAAAAACGCGCATTTCCAACTTGACACCCTAATAGGTATATGCATTTTGGTTATATATGTACGAGTTGTTTTGTTATGGTTTTATCAACAGTACTTTCGAACTGTTTATGTTTAGGTAGACAGTGGTTGTTTCTGATCAGTATTGCTTTCAAGAAGTTTATTTTGTCTAGAAGACAATGCTTTCAGAAAGTTTTTTAATGCTGAAGTCTCTTTCGTGCCGTATTCCTCATGCTGTTCTGAACAGAGAAGATAAACCTACTATCCAAGCTTGTCAAACCGTTCTGACATGAATTTTCCGAGCCGTACTTCAACTGAGAATTATTTGACATTTTAATTCCGTAAATCGCATTCGCTCATTGCAGCTGCAGTACAACTTCCAGGCATTCACAAGGGTGGTTTGTGTGATGACATGCATAAAAAGGCGGAGGTACCATTTTGATGTCTTCCGAATGGAGAGTGTGTAAGAGCACATTTGGTCTGATACATCAAGAAATTCGTTCGCCTTCTTGTATGCCTCGATCATCTTTGGTTTATTGTTCTCATCTTTTGACGCGCCTTACAACGTTGACAGCATATAGGTTTCTCTTTTGTTTTTCCATTTCAAAATGGTGATTCCGGATGCATTCTTTCGAGCGATTATTTCCCCACGTTGAAGCTCGGCAGAGGTTATGTCCTTCGGGATTCCCACTCTATTTTTTCTCAACGTTCCGGTCAAGTGTGTTCTTCTCTGAGAAAGATTTCCCGCCAAATGGATGGAAGTGTTAAGGTTGTCAGTAACCAGCTGTCTTCCAGCATCTAAATGAGGCTCCTTCATTTTTCTAACAACATATTCTGCTGCAGAGCCGGTGCGAGACGGTTCTTTGCCTGCGTAAACAATATAGCTAACGGTATATCCACATGTGACCATAATTTATAAAAGTTTCAGGCCATACTTATATCGCTTTCCACGCAAGGGCCGTCGGAATAGTACTCGGCCTCTGAACGGGATCATGCTTTCGTCTATGCACACCTCTCTTCCAAGTTTGTGAACTTCAGCAAACGTCCTGTTCAGGATCTTCATAACAGCATCAGTCTTATTCAAACGGTCGGACTTGTCAGCATTAGAGTTGTCTACGAAGTGAAGAGAATTTAAAATTTGCACGAATCTGGTCATGTATTCTGCAGCAAGTGATTGACTGAACACTTGTCTAGTGGACCAGTAGTCCTTCAAATTGGGCCTTCTTTCGATCCCCATGTGGAAGCACATTGCTGGGAAGTTGAAACATTCACGCCCATCTAGGGAATCCCACGTGGCATATTTTGCCTGTCCATAACGGTTTGTTTCGAGAAGGATCAATTCGAACAGCTCTTCAGTAATGAAGAGAGATAAAATTTAATGGCTCTCTAATACGTGGTCACCTCGTAATCAATGATTCCACGGTCATCAATGAAATTGATGTTGCTGTTTTCTTTGATAGTTGAAGTCCATTACCGTGCATTGTGGTTGTTTATTGTTTATTGTTTATTGTTTACACTCTTTTATCACACCGGCACAATGAATATCTAGCGAAGAGTTCGGCTGATTTCTTCACGTCGCCATCAAAAAGTTTCGTCCAGTCACCAGCGAGATCCTTCCCAGGGCAGCCTTTGAATTTTGCCAGTTCGTCTATCCAACGCATTCTAGGTCGACCTGTGCTTCTTTTTCCTTCCGTTGTCCAGTCAGTCGCTACTCGGGTCCATGACTCATCAGGGGACTTCTTAGATAGTTTTGCCGCATACTTCCATTTCCTGCGCAGAGCCGAGTGAATCCAATCCTTCAGACCAGTTCTCTGCCGGATTGATCTCGAATTTACTTTATCTCCTAGTCTGACGCGGATAATGGCACGCTCGAGACGTCGCTCTGCTGTGCGAAGACATGCAGCTACTTGTTTCGTCCATATCCAGGTCTCACACCCGTACAGTACCGCTGGTAAAATGCAGTAGTTTACAAGCTTCCGTTTCAACTGGATTGCGACCCTTGGAGCACGCAGGAATGTACGATATTTGAAATATATTGCTCTACCTATGTGGATTCGCCGACGTATCTCCTTCACAGGATTTCGCGGACAGGAGATAAGTTGTCCAAGATATATGAACTCTTCTACTTTTTCTATGGTTTCTCCGCACAAGACAATTTGTTCTTCTGAGTTACGAGAGCCACGCTGATTATGTAGCCATTTTGTCTTCGCAAAATTTATCTCAAGACCAATGCTGCTCGCTGAATCCGATAGTGCTGTCGCCATTTCAGTCAGCTCCGTAACATTGTTGGCGATGAGAACCACATCATCTGCGTAGGCAAGGTACGACAGTAATCTTCCATTCAGGCGTAGTCCTCGACCTTGCCATGGCACGTTATTCAGTCCGTATTGAAGAACCACATTAAAAAGGAGAGGTGATAGAGAATCGCCTTGCCTTACACCTCGTTCCACTTGAAATTCTGCCCAGTCATCGCCAATCCGTGCAGCAGCTCTGCCATTTGCGTAGAGTAGTTGCGTCAACTTGATCAATCCTTGATCGAAACCAAATGATTCCATTGCGTCCCAGAGTGCAGGTAGCTCGACACTGTCAAAAGCTTTTTTGAAATCAATAAACATAAAGTAAATGCTCACATTGAACTCGTAGGACTTTTCCAGCAAGGTTGTGATGGTCTGAATGTGATCGACCGTCGAGAAGTTTCTTCGGAAACCCGCCTGCTCAGGAGGAAGTATAGCATTTCTGCAAGCGTATTCTTCCAGCCGTCGGCTGATAAGCTTCGTCAATACCTTATACAATGCTGAAAGCAGTGAGATCGGTCTATAGTTTGCTATGTTAGCTGGATCGCCGCTCTTGTATAGCAGTACTGTGTGAGCAAAAGCGAGGTCTTCTGGCACTGTTTTCTCCTTAATCATAGAATTGAAGAACTGACACAATGGTTCGGCAAGGATGTTTGAGATAGGTCGCATAACTGCTGATCGAACAGCCGGCACGACAGCATCATGAACGTCTCCAAAAATATCCACTTCATCTTCGCTCTCAATCAGCAGACGATCGAAACTTGCGTCCAACTCATCCACTTTACTATACTTTATTTGAAACACAAAACTAATCAATATCTACGTTATACACGGGAAACACTGAGATCTTTGCGTAACAAACGATAGAAACACGAACTCGTGAGAAACGCGTACTGTACCTCTCACATGAAAAAAGTCGTTCCCTGCGGCCAAAAAAATATCGATTGGCCGCGCGCATCCACCACGCGAAAACGTGCTAGGTCCGCAATGTGTTGATTGTTGTTTCCTCTTCGAAGTTTGTTTCCAAGGGCACTTAATACTGATTCGAGAAAACTATGGTTTGTACAAGGGAAGGGAAATGTGGTCTAAAGTTGTGGATGTTACCCTGAAAGAATTAATGGACAGCTCGTTGTTCGAGTTCGCCTTCAGGTGAGACGGCTTCTGATTAATGTTGTCTTGTGCTTCATTAGAATAACAAGCCTTCATGATATTTTTCGGAGAGGTCGCTTAGTGCTCAAGTGATGTAAAAAAGTGACGTTAGGGAGTACGACATGGTTTCAAACATCACCTTGCATTTTTGTTTCTATCAAGTTCATGGCCTCAGTTTCCTAGGCTATCTACAGGAAACTCCAAACAGCCAGGTGGCACTGATCCTGCCCAACGTTTGGAGTTTCCTGCACGTCTCAGCTGCCCATCCTGTGATAGTGACCAGTTCTACGAATCTGGAAATCTCGAAATTGGTCCAATGCTGTGCTTGTGATCAGGGTAACACGAATTCTTGGGCTAATATCGGAAGTTTGCGCATGTTCAACTTGTGGAGATCTTCCGCGATGCTCGAATTTATCCCATTGAAACGCACACTACTTACCTGTGAGCTGCTAATTTTTTCGCATGGTTTACTGAACCTTGGCGGTCACAATTATGTTGTAATACAACAATGGACGCGTGTGGCATAGTGGTAAGAGGCTCGCTTCGCACGCACATGGTCAATGGTTCGATCGCATCCGTAGCCAACCAAGCCATCCATCGTTCCGGAGTCGGTAAATTTGTATCAGAGGAGTCTGGGAGGATGACGCACTAACTTGGCTCATCGGATGCCCCTTCAAGTCACTGTACAGGAAACAAACGCATTCAACGCCACTGCGATGCTCAGATGAAGTCGAATGCGTGGCGCATCCCACATCACTGGATTGATCAACACCGACTACTTTATCCACTTTATTACAACAATACTCCTGTGTCAGTATGCTTACAAAAATCTCTACTGAGGATTTCGTTGAATAAGTCTGGAGCAGAGAAGAAGCCAGAGCTTGAGAGAATGGCGAAGCACGCGTATAAGGGTTCGGTCTGAAGTGTTTAGAAATTTCATTTAACAGCACAGCTTAAAGTAGGGAAATCATGCGTGAAGTTCCCTTGGGAAGGCAACAAATACCTTACAAACTAGCCGTTAGCACTATGTAGACGCCACCGATTATTTAAAACTTAAGATCCAGAGTGTTGAGCAGATTATTGCAATAGCGTAAAAGACCAATATCTGAAGGATTTTGTTGAAGACGCTATCGAGAACCTCAAACAAGAAGAACACCAGTGTACTATTAGATTCTGCATCGTGTAGTAATTGAAACCCAGGGCGCCACCAAAAAATGCGAACTGTATTGGATGCGTTGCGAAAACGAAAGGAAAAATTAGCCTCAACGAAGTAACGCATCACGGCCCCCTTGTTCTCGCAAAGTTATGTGGAATCCTTTTGACAATAAAATTCGACAAAACATTACTAATCGCAGATGTCGAAAAAGCGTTCTATATGATACATTCACGAGAATCCGACCGTAACTCGGTAAAGTCTCTCTGGTTATAAGTACCCCTGACAATATCACAATCATGAGATTTTGTCGACTACCCTTTGTATTAAAAGTAGCCTCTCGCAACGCGATCGCTTTGATCAGCTTCTGAACTTTCGGGAATGTTTTATATTCTAGCACAGATGCTTCGTGCGGATAAAAAGGTTTTCCTTGCCGTAACCAAAACATATAGCCGCACGAAGCATCTATGCTATGCGTTCACTCCTATATATAAGCATGCATTTATATATGGGTTACGCCAGCAAAAATATAAAAGCATCAATTTCACCCTTGAAGAAAATTTGTGTGCAAATGAAATGTCGGATAGCGAGGGCGCAAGTTCAAACTCTTTCGACCTCGACCTCGATGCCATCTACCTGATGCACCGAATCGACAGGATAGACAATGTAATAGAAGATATCATACATCGCGTCAATGCTGTCGAAGCCCGCTACGCCAGTCCTCAAGCTAGCACGAAAGCGAAGTGGACTGCAACAGCGGAAATGATGAGTGATTCCATATTGGACGACCGATGTTGAATATGCAAGCAATAGAGAATTTTGTGCAAATACAGAAACAAAAAATCAACTCTTCTAAGAGAGTAAACCCTTAATGTAACCAAGACAACTTAATGCAACTACAAGGGGCCATGAGTTATTGTACAACATTTGCTCATTAATTTCTCCGCAGGAGCGCACTATTTATTCCGATCTCTTCCTTGGTGAATTGCGAAAGGTTCGAAGTATCTTCCCGTCAAAACGATGCTCTTGAAGAGGGCTTCGCTTTGGAGCAATTGTTCTCAAAACAGATTTTCGAAAAAAAGCCGGTTGTTTTGAAAATTTTTTCTGCTAAATTCAATTTAAATATTATGAACAGGTTCCACTGCTCTAATTCCTCTTTAAGTGCAAGAAGAACTCTTTCCGAGGGGTTTGGGGCTTCCCATGAAAGCAAATTCCAAGAATTTTAGGGGCGAACATTGGTAACTACTGCATGTTCTCAGTTGTGACCAGTTTTCACCAAATTTGCCTTCTCGAACATTCCCTACTAGATGAAGGGGCAGCAGCCAAGATGAGGACGTGATTTGCAAACTAAATAAAAGTGCTACAAAATGGTCAGCTCTATAAACAGGGTCGGACCCTGCTGGGCTTCTCGAAACTTAAAGGTCGCTTTTCTCATCCAGACAACTTTTGGAACAACCTCGTTATTTGCTCTTATCAACACCAGCCTCGAGAGGATTTTGCACGCACATTACATGTTTGATGTCAAGAACACAGAACGAGTTTTCATCCCGCCTAATACCGTTGTGGAAAACTGTTTCTTTTTAGCTGTTTTGCTCGGAAAATGCGGGCTAAATCTGTGCAGTTGGCGGCACAAAAAAAATCTGCAGTCGAAGTTTCCGAGAAATTTTCTCGTTATCTTGCAAGTTTCCAGGGTGTGCTCGTAGTCCGAAAATAGAGCAAATCCAGCTCTATTAAGCGAAGCCTAGCACGGCGCAAAACATATCACTGCAGAGAGATAAGCCAGCAAAAGTTGTACAATAACATATGCCCATCCCCCCCCCCCCTCCCCTCCTGTATTTATTATTAGCAAGTGATTGTGTCTTCCAGCGGGACGTGAGTATGGCGCTGAACGAACGCATGTGTTCCGCAACTCCTTCGTCATTTTCGCGACCGTTTTGGAAGCCATCCACTTAGAAATCACTGCGACTAGTACGCTTGAATGTGCACAACTTCTCAAAAGCATCTTTCCGCTTTCAGCATAGGAACACATCGCTGCAGTAATGAGTAGAGCAGCTCGAGGAATGAAGCCAATGCCAGTCGGCTTACGATGATAGGAAGCAAACAACATGAAACAATGAAGCAATTACCAGTCAGGCCACCAGGAATCCAAATCCGGAAGTCTTGAAGTAAGGAGACCGCCCCGAACTTAGCATAGCATGACATTGTCATGACACCGGCGTTATTGGGCTATTCTATTCAGAGGATTATGCTTAATTTTGAATGAACGATAACCGCAGATAGTTGTAGGATTGCGGTAGCTGTAGGGTAGATGTGACATTTCACGGAATCTTTCGAAACTGTCCTCAGTGGGATTATTTGTTATATGCTGGCCACAGGTTCCAACTTGACTTCATGACACTCATTTTGTTGACAAAAACCGCATTTTCTTATGTTTCGTTGAGGGAACCCTACGGTGACCGTGTAATTCAGTGTTGTGGTCTACACAGGACATCAATAGTCATCCATTTATTGTCACGTTTGTGATTCCGTTGTCAGAAAGGAGCGTATGGTCCGTTAGCCACTCAATAGTAGGAACATACGAAGTGGACAACTTCAGCGATACTATTACCGAGATTGTTCAGGTGGCGCAGACAATCACCGTTACTGCGCAACTTACTCGATGGGATACGCGGAGATGGGGCCTTTACCTCGCATGCTCGCCCAACCAACAACTCGCACTGGGAACCTACTTCGCACAGGAGGGTGACAAAGCTAACCCAACTCTGGTAATGCTGGAGAATAGCTGCCTACAGCAGACCTTCACGGTAGCTTCACCAGGTTTTTAAAGCGCGAGAGAAATTCTTTCAAAAGATATCGAGCTGCAAGAAGTCTTCATGGACCCTGAAGATTCAATTACCGTCTCCACTGAATCAGGAATCAGGACCAATCACACTGAACCAGGATCAAGTCAGCGCCGTCAACCTTTTCCGACACCGTTTCCCAATCACGCACGTGGACAGTGCCTACGGCGCAGGTAAAACCGTATGCACCGCAGTAATAGCAGAGACAGACGCCAGAGAATGACGTCACATTCTGATCACGTCCGTTCAGAATAATGCAGTGGACGTTATTGCAGCGAAGATTGCACAAAATGAATTCACCTCACATACGACCAGTGAGATCTGTCAGCGAAGAAATCATGGCTGACACTAACCGATTCAGTACGATCTAGCGATTCTACTGGAACGCCTTCACCTCACCCATGCTGACCAACTCGAGGAGGACGAGATCCAAAAATTTGCTCAATTTGCGGACTCTCGTCAGCGGAATTCTTCCTCACAGGAACCGATCCAGATATCTTGAAAACTGAGCATAGCGAACTGCAGACGCTCGAAACAAACACATCCGAACTCATCAAGCAACCTGTAGACATTTTTATAAGGGTGTACACACCCAGCGTGTTCCTGTGTACGGTCGCATCAGCCCTTAACATCACCTCACCAGAGGGTCTACTATCAGATCGCTGTGCCTCCGTACTACTGGATGAAGCCTCCATGCTCCCGGAAGCGGTGCTCATCACGTTGCTCTCTCGTTTTCAGAACGCCTGTTTTACCCTCATTGGTGACAGCAAGCAAGCCCCGCCATATGTGGGTGTTCAATAAACATAAAGTNCCCTTAACATCACCTCACCAGAGGGTCTACTATCAGATCGCTGTGCCTCCGTACTACTGGATGAAGCCTCCATGCTCCCGGAAGCGGTGCTCATCACGTTGCTCTCTCGTTTTCAGAACGCCTGTTTTACCCTCATTGGTGACAGCAAGCAAGCCCCGCCATATGTGGGTGTACATTCCGCTGGCCGTGAAGCTCTGCTTCCAGGCTGCCCTGGACATTCCTAACCACCGGTAATCCCCACAATACACCTACTTGCAGTATTCAGATCGGCTACCGCATCCACATCGGGATGACGACACTGAAGTCTGAGGTGTTCTACGACGGCACCCTAGTATGTGCGACACCCCCAGAACGTCGCATACCACTGCTCCAGCGCATGCATATGCCTAACCCCTCAATACCGGTGACGTTCGTCGATGTACCCGGGGGGTGATCCAATCGGTGACCCGCTCATATCAGAACGAAGCCGAGGCGAAGGCCGTCCGTCTCTGCTCGTCCGCAACTTGCTGAGTAAGGGATTCCACGTTCGGGAAATCATGGTGATCGCCCTGTATAAGGACCAAAAACTACTGTGCGAGTAGTTTCTGGCATCAATGGGTGTGAGCGTAGAAACCGTCGACAGCGAGCAGGCAGACGAGCGATTAGTCGTAATTTGATGCACGACACGCACAACTGTCCCGAGCAGTTCCTCACTCACCTGCTTCTGCGACCCACGCAGATTTAAAGGCAGTGTTTCACCTCGTTTTTGTGTTTGAGCTGTTAGCAGATCGCGAATCTCCTCGACACGCTGATTCCGGCGATATACATGAAATGTCATGAAACGGACTTTGAACCCGTTTTTCGTGACGGGGTTTGTAAGGGGCTTCTAACAGTTTGCTCGATCAAACTGACGTGTGAACCCGTTGATCTTATCGATCGTACACGTCAAGACTCGTTGGCCAACGTTGCTGCCGTGGCGAGCAGCCAGCACACTCACGGACCGCTCCGCCCAGGTGGTACATGAACTACACTTTAGACCCTCCCAAAAACGGGGTTTTCGTCACTTTTGTGACGTTTTATGTATATTTTTGGAATCAGCGTGGCGAGAAAATCAAGGATCTGTTAATACCTACAACACGCGAAACGAGGTGACACACTGCCTTTATGTCTCTCTCCTCGACTTTGCCGAGAATTTCGTCATAAACGCTCTTTTCACTCTTACTTCGATTGCGAGGAGTCACAGGGCTTTATGCTCTTTTCACAGGGCTTTATGCTATTGCTTAGTAACGCAAGAACATTAGTGAATACAACTGACAATGCGAACTGGGAATTGTGTAGCGAATAACTTTTTTCAAGCTTTCAGAGAAATTATTCCGAGAAGATTTTTTCCTTCTTCTTCTTAGAGGTGTCCGTCGCGGAGGTGTTCGGTGAGGTGTGTTGGTCTTCCTTGCGTCGACACTGATGCGTTTACGTAGGGCCTCATTGACACCGTGCTTCTCCATCTTCCTCTTCTTTGAATTGCTGCTGTTTCCGTGCGAGCGTGTGGGTTGTTCCTCCTTTCCTGAAACAATGTGGAAAGAGTGGGTTGGGGGACCACTCTCCTCCTCGTTCGCTTGCGGGTAGGTATACGCCATTTTCCATGGTGAGGGATCTTGTGATTGCGTCGTTGAACCACTCCGTTTTTTGCAGGAATACGGTTGCCCCACCTGCGGCTTGATACGTTTTGGGTCTATAAATGAAAAGCTGGGTTATGCTTGTATTTTCGACGTATGGAATTGGACTTTAAGTCGCCCACCGTCATTCAGAAAGACAAGAATTTAGGTTCTTCTACGACATGGTTTTTCTGGATGGCGAGAGACTCAGATATTCTGAGCAATTCATAGAAGAGCAGGACTATAAGTACTCTAATTCTGCCATTCAGGCAATCCGCATAAATATGCTTCTGTTAGTAGCGTCTCCATCTCATGCGATGACGTGAAGTTTTGCGGTCTGGCGGTTTCCAGTCCTTTTTACCTCTTGCCATTTCATCCAGGATGGCCCACTGTTGGGCCTCCTCCGGCTTCCTACCGAAACGTTCGAAGGCTAGGGCTGATACGAAGGTTGCCATAGAGCCATATCCTACCGATCGGCTCCCAATCGCTAAGAATATGGCTGCGCTCCTGAGTTCGTCCTCTTTTCTCTCCCGTGGCTGCTGTTTTTGCCACTCTCGATACAATTCTAGAGCTCTTTCGTATCCTTTTATCGTGGCGGATGAACGTGAATTGCTGAGTAGTTTTTCGATATCGTGTCCAGCTTTCACGCCCATACTTCTGCCTTCCATCATGAGATTCTCGATGATTGCTTGGCGTCCTGATAGGATTACCGTAAGTGCGTTAGTATAATGTGGTTTAATTAGTAAACTAGAAGCTCCCTCTGAGCGAGAGGCTTTCCTGTAAAAAGAAAAACGGCGCTACTAAGCCAAGGTACAGCCTAGAATGATTAGTTCTCCATCCTATTTCGGAACGATTCCCAAATTGCATCTGATACTCAGCCGAAGATTCGCGCCCTGTACGGTATCCTAGATCTCCTGGATATCACGTTTGCCGGCCCCGCCCCCTCCGTACATCGCGAAAAGCGCGCTTTATGTCTCTCTCCTCGGCTTTGCCGAGGATTTCGTCATAAACGCTCTTTTCACTCGTACTTCGGTTGCGAGGAGTCACAGGGCTTCATGCTAGAATGTTAACTAAAGCCGACGGTCAATTGAACGGAATGTGCCTTTTTTGTATTGGTGTGGACGAAAAATCTATCATTGCGAATAGGAATGGAAAGGAGGCAAACTCGGAGGGAAAGGCCTGGGCGGGTATGGATGATAGTGTGAGAAGCTTTGTCACGGTGGCTAGGAGGACCGCATCCCGCACCTGTTCTATGCATTCGCCTCCTATTTGTTATAACGCAGAAAACGAACTGTGTGACGGCCAGGGCTGGGATTCATGAAACGTTAACCACGCAAACCAACGATGGTTAGCGTGGATGGTCCTGCACAGACTACGCAGCGAGAGGAGACCCAAGGCGCAAAAGTTGGTTTGCTAGCCTGGGTTTGCTTGGTTATGCGTTCATGAATCCTAGCCCAGTATGGCATGCCGATGATGGCTCTTCCTCTTGCAATTTCTAACCTCTGGAGAGCCGAGTGGATGAAGTTTGGCGGGCGTACCACCCATAGCAGTCCTCTCGTCCACCGCCGGATGTTTTCTGCTGCTAGCGCGTCACGGGCTACCAGGAACTCGTCCCCAGACCACTCTTTATGAAGTATTCGCATTTCTTGTTCGAAGATGTCGCGAAGAGGTATAGGCGAGCTGCACCCCATCTTTTCTGGATGGCTTCGGCTATAGAGTGAGTGATGCCCCAATCATCTAGATCGATACGGCGGCTTGCGATGTCTGCTTCCCAGTTCATCTCCCTAGGTATCCATTTTGCTACCAGGCAAATTCTATATTGATGCAAAGTCTGTATAATCTCATGGCAGATTTTGTGCAGAATGGGCATAGGGCTGCCTTTTTCTAATATGATTGCCACACTTTGGTTGTCCGTTCTCAACTCCACCTTTTTCCCGCTCAGTAGGTGTTTCCAGGTGTTGTTAGCAAAACTTTACCGCTAACATTTCCCTACATGTGCTGGATTGGTCTTGCATCTCTAGGGGGACTTGGCTGCTGTGGTTTCCTTAAACCTTCCTGACGTAACTACTGATCCTAATCCTAGTGCTGACGCGTCTACGGTAATTAGTATTGACGGTAGTTCGTAGTCGACGTTTAGGCTTTCGGAAAGCTCGCCTTCTTTTAGTCTGTGGGTCCAGTAGTCGATTTCGTGTTTCTCATCTTCGTCTTTTGAGGCTTCGCAAGCCTTCAAGCTGTCGCACAGCTTTTTCTATTCTATCCTTGGAGATAGAGAATGTTTTAGCTCTCAAATCTATTTCAAAACCTAGCCATTTACCCACTGGGGTCGGTTCCAGTACCTATTTTTTCTAAAGCGAGTGTTACCCCTGCTTCATCTAGATCTCTCCTTATGGCTCCCAACGCCTGGGACGCCTCTAATTCTGATTTTCCGCACACTAAGCCGTCATCTAGGCATAGACAGATATCTATACCCAATCTTCGCCATCTGATCAGCAACGGCTTAAAAATTTTGGTGAAGATAAACGGGACTGAGATGAACCCAAATGGTAGTACATTGAACACGAAATATTTCCCTCTCCATCTGAATCCGAAAAATTTTTGATCGTCTGGATGGATAGAGACGTGGTGATACCCGGATTTGAAATCGAACGTTGTCAAAACGTTGGAATTCCTGAGAATGTCTAGTGCTTTAGCCATGTCTTCGTATTTCACTTTCTCTTTTACTACGATTTGTCCTCTTCGCTGAGTTTCTGTCTGTGAATTTCCTCCGTGAGATGATCAACCCGAGCAACTGAAAATTGGTGGGCTCTTCCAATGCAGTCATAGATCTGAAGAGTGGTGACTCCGCACTTCTTCTCCATTGTCTTCTGCGAATCGAATGTGCTGATTTTCAGCGTCAGCGTGTGAAGGTCCTTGAGTTGCAGTTTGTCCGCTAAATCCTTGCTTATGAATGAACGGTCAGCGCCGGTTTCCAGTAGAAGGTGGACTCGTTCGAGTGTGTTTGTCTTATCATTCATCACTCGTGCTTCTCCGACAAGAACGATGTCCTTTGTAAATCCGTTGATGGCGGTGTTTTTCATGCACAAGACAGCTTCCACACCCTCTATCGGTTGTTCCATCGATACAGAGGCAATTAGATGCTGCTTAGCACGGGTTTTCGTCTGTGGTCCAGATGTCTGACGCTTCGTCTTTGGTGGGATTGTCCTTTTGTAGGTCCTCTCAGAGTCGTAAGGTTGAAGTTTCCTACATATGGAGGTATGGTGGCCCATCACATTGCATAATCTGCACGCTCCTTTAGTACATTCTCGCGTGGGCCTGTGCTTCCACAGTTCCTACAGAGACAGAGGTTCTTCATTTGCTCTACTTTTTCCTTGTGAGTTTTGAATTCCGGACAACTTTTTGGTGGGTGCCATTTCTTTTCGCAGACGAAACATGTAAAGCTTTTCTTCTCCTCGCGCTGCTGAGTCGCCCCCGCTCCTGGTTTCTTCCACGAGTTTGAGTTCCCTTGTGCCGTTGTCGATTCGATGTTACTCTGACGGAATTCCATGTGTCGATGAATATCCAGCTCCGTTTGGATATAATTGTCCACTGTCTTGAGAAGTAATTTAGTAGACCAGGGTTCTCCCAAGCTTAACTCTCTCCTTTTCCTGAGGACATGCCTTTGGATTGCCTCCATGAACTTTGAAAGCACTTGCTGTTGGAGTACGGCCCCATCAATTGCTTCTCCTTTGAGTTGTAGCTGGTTTACTATTGATGAGATCTCTTCACACAACCGTCTTTGACCTTCCATTCTTTTACTTCTGGCTCTTGTATTCTTCGAACATCCAACAAGCTGAGTAATGAGGAATTGAGGTTTGCCGTACTTGGATGTCAGATGCTCAACTGCAGCCTGGGGCGCGTGTGGCGCAGTGGCAAGAGGCTCGCTGCGCACGCACACGCTCGATGTTTCGATCGCGCGCCCACGGCCAACCAAGCCGTCCATCCCTCCGAGGCCGGTAAATTGGTACCAGACGAGTCTAGGAAGGATGAAGCACTGGCTTGATTCATCGGATGCCCCCCGCAAGTCATTGTATAGGGCACATACGCATTCAATGCTTCTACGATGCTCAGATGAAGTCGAATGCGTGGCGCATCCCTCGTGACGGGATTGATCAACGCCGACCACTTTATCCTTTATCCTTTGGCTTCCCACTCCCACACCCTCCCACTAAACTTGGGTATGGGAATCGGCGCCAATTTCATCCTCGGTGTGTCCTGGATTGATGTATTCATCTCCTGTGCAGCAGCTAGCTCTTCCAACTGTTCTGCCAATTTCATTCTTAGGGATAACGCTTTTTCAAGGAGGTCCTCGGCTTTTGTCGAGCCGGCTTTCACTTTCTCTAGAATGTCCGATATTTGTGGAGTGTCGGCAGTTAAGTTCTCTGCTTCATTATATGCTTGTAACGCGCTTTCGACGTTCTTCTCTCCCGTTTCGATGACTTTTCTTGCTTTCCGCAGTCGCAATTGTTCATTTCTGATGTGAATCTTCCTTTCTTCAATCCTTCCACTGGCATCTCCCTACCTTCTTCTTGTGGTTGGTAGAGTACGTCGTTCAGAAGCGAACCCAGCCTGTTCGCAGCTTTCATCAAAAGCTGTTGGCGAGTCGATAGAGCCGAGGTCATCTTGAAGTCCGGGACCTGGACGAACCGGCCGATGCACCAGTGCATCGGTGGTTCAGTGGTAGAACGCTCGCATGTCACGCGGGCGGCCCGGGTTCGAGTCCCGGCCGATGCACCAGTGTAGACGAGCAATGCAGATGATTTGTTACCTCAAACTTGGATAATTAAACCCTGCTAGGAAACAACTAAAGCAACGGAAGGATGAGAAAAACATAAGAAGGTATGAGGAAAAAGAAAACTGAAGAAACTGAGTTCATGAAACGGGCAACTTATATAGAGCGCAATAGAGTGTAATGTGCCTCGGCATGCAATAAACATGTCTAGGCATAAAAAAAACAGCAACATACAGTGGACGTCGATGGCGGTGACCCGTCTGTGGTCTCGGAAAGCACGCGGTGCGACCGCGCCGCTCACGCTAGAATCGTCGCCGCAGTGGCGTATCTGGGTTTTCTTGATAGTTTTTCATCACATTTGATGATAACTAATAAGAAAACTAACTGACTATCAAGAAAACCCCATAATTTGATGCCTCAAAGAAGATTCTCGCTCGAGCGGCGCGGTCGTGCCGCGTCATTTTCGAGGCCGCAGACGGGTCACCGCCATTGACGCCCACTGTAGCTCCGATCTTCTCACAACACACTCAGCTGATAAAGTTAAAGCTGATAAAGATAAAATGATCATCATAGAGATCGTGACGTCATTGGAATCGATCTCTATACCCGTGTTGATCAATATGCTTATCTCTTCGTCCACGAAATCCTCTTCTCGTTCGGCTGTAGCCCTGTTGCTTTGATTGCGGATTTGTGTTCGTGGCCTGCCTACAAAACTAACCTTAAATCATACGGAGGCCCACTCTTTCACTAGATTTGAAGTTTCCAATGAGCACCAGAAATGCTTATGTTCCTACAACTTGCCTGCTATGAATGTTCTATTGCTGTGATTTTTGAGTCGGGCAGTTGCTTGCGATATGCCTATTTTGATTGCAGTTGAAGCAAGCTCTTTGCGGGAAGTTGGGGGCTCGGCTGAACGTTCTAACGATCGGTGTTGGGTGGAAAAATCCTCAATTGAGGGGCGGCGTGGGGAAGAATTGGGGTGCTGCGAATTGATGCGTGTCAAACTGGGTGAAATTTGACTGAGGGAACGTCTGAAAGTTGATTGCGGATCCTCCTGTTCCCTCGGAGAATCCGCCTCTTCGAAAGGGCCGCGGTTCCGTTCTCTTCTTCTTCTTCGCTTCGGAGGCCTTTGATGCCGCAGAACGTTTGAGATGTTCGGCTACGGCCTCGCCGAAGTCATCTGATTGGTCTATCGCGGCCTCAACTTTGTCATACGCATCGGCGAGATGGAATATTGAAGCGTCCGTTTCCGCCCCTACTACCGTGGTAAGGCACCTTTTTAGGCTTTTCTTTAATTTGTTCAGCTTCTTTTTTCACATCCTCGGTGGGTGTTTCTTGGACTTCCTCTACTTCTGAGATCCATTTAGACAGAAGTATGACCTGGTTATTGAGTCCTGGATGGGACAGGCTGGGGATCGGCGCCTTTTAAGCTGCTCCTAGCGATTCTTCTTTGAACTTTTTGGGGACCATTTCTCCTATTATTGGGCCAATACCATCCGCGACTTGGGACGATATCGACGACGATCTTTCTGTTGATACTTCTTCTGTCATTCTGCTGTAGCGTGTTGTCTATTGGCAATCCGGAGTATCCGATCGGTTTGCACTGGTTTTGATAGCTATCCTGATTTTCGCGGACGTAGTGATCCTAGCGTCTCTAAAATGCCCAACGCTTAAGAATAGGAATACTCTCGACGCTTAAGAATAGGAATGCTATGTATGATAATGATATATGAGCTGAAAGCAGCGGAGAGAGCGTTGCCTTCTGATATGGCAGGCAGTGGAGGACAATTGTGGTTCGAAAAGAGCTGGAGCGAATCCGGTGTTGATGGCGGTAAGTTGGTGTTGATGACGGTAAGGTGGTGCTGAAGAGTGCGAGAACTATAAAAGAAAAACTGCGTTACTAAGCCAAGGCACAGCCTAGAGAGATTAGTTCTCCATCCTATTCCGGAACGATCCCCAAGTTGCATCCGATACTCAGCCGAAGATTCGCGCCCTGTACGGTATCCTTGATCTCTTGGATATCACGTTCGCCGACCCCGCCCCTCCGTACATCGCGAAAAGCGCGCTTTAATGTGGCTTTATCTCGCGCACATGGTGGTCTTTTTGTAACAGGTTCACCATCGTGTCTCCGCCGCCTACCTATTTGGGAGAATGTAATCAAAAGGTGCGAATCTCATAAACTCATCGTGCCGATGGACTTCTTTGGCGACCTACCACCACAATCGCAAGACTAAGTCCGAGGTCGGGCTTTTCGAGGGGGGGAGGGGAGGTGCCATACGGTGAGGGATTTGATTCCTCTAAAATACACAGTACTTTTATTTTTCTTATAATCTATCCTCCCCATGTTTCCCATGGCGCTGTTGTTCTTGATTTCAGGCGAACAAGTGGGAACAGTGCAAAGCCCAAGGGCCGAGATTACTTGTGGAAGAACGGCGGAGCCATCGGGGACCTGAAAGGAAGCAACGACCGCGAGGACTCGCCAGGAAGCTGGGAGCCCTGCCGACCGAGCCGATCTCTGCCTCCTCTTCACCTCCGCCTTTGTTGATCTCTCTCGGGTTCCTATATTGCCGCGTTGTGTTCCTCCAATGAACCATATATATGTTACTAAGTGTCGAATCACTAAGTGTTACTAAGTGTCGAATATGTTACTAAGCGGCAAATCCTTTATTACCTTGTCTCAGCTCAAAACAGTTAAGAGTCGTTACTTGTGGAGATAGCGTGCTAGTAGAGACTATCCGTACATATTTAATTCGGCTCCTTGGCAAAACGTTGACCTTTGGCAACCGACCGGATCATTGATCATTATCTTAGAGGTAACTAAATATAACGGTAGACCAAATACCATAGATAAGAACAAGAATTAAGGGCGAGCGGTGTGAGAATCGCTATAGCTCATAAAGTGCGGCTCCACGGAACCATACAGTTTGCATGCGCGGCGCAACCAACCATCCCTTCCCTCTCTCTTTCGCTACCATATAGGAAACGTCAATCAGACAGATCTCATCAAAACTATTGATTTCCATTTTCGCTCTCGAAAAGGATTAAGAAACTAATATACATAATCGCAAGCTTCCACAATGGCATCCATGGCGCTCTTTTTTTCTGACCTACAACTTGTTCTGTAGCATGATATATGATTAAAACATGTTATACTGTCTGTTTCACAAATCTTGCCACTTGGCAGACTTCCAAGATGAGGTAGGTCTCGCCAGTTGTTATAGGCGAGACATGTTTTGGCACGTTTCCAGTGGCTGATAGCGTTCAGTTTCCAAGATTTGACATGTCTTGTCTAGCTACAGACAAAACATTGAATTGCTCTCATTTTTGAAACAGTATGTAAAGTGCTGTTGTGTTTGAGTGAAAACGGGTCCGCGACGAAAGCCCCTTCTCTGACATGAAGCCAGGGAGCCGAATTAAATATGTACGGATAGTCTCTGCTATAGCGTGCTTCGTTGCGGAGAACGCCCCTATACAATGTCTTGGCGAAAAAAATTTTTTTTGCAAACTATGGTGCTCGTAATGTGTAATAGTGCCCGTAATCCACCCCGGATTGGCCCCATACCGCGGGCCCACCGTGGGAAAAAAGTTTACGAGTGGGGACAAGAGGGGCTGGGGGGGG
>JARK01001346.1:384669-418744 GCA_000688135.1 Ancylostoma ceylanicum
TCGTTTAGACCGTAAGAAGGGATGGGACGTAGAGGTTATTTATGTGGAGAAAAAGACTGGCGGAAAATAATGATGTGAGGCAATGAAATTACGCAATCAGTCGACTTGTTAAACATCTGAACAAAAACATCCGTGGGTTTTTATATACGTAACACAATACAATTAAAAAGCTAAATGTTGAGCATATGAAGATCTTCGTCTACCCATCGGATGTCTCACGATTTCGATCTGTAACAATATGCAAAATTGTTTTTTTTTAAGTACCTTCCGTGTTTTCTATTTTTTCCCTAGTAAAACTCACTTTGACTCGTGAATGGCGGTGAACATTTTCTTTGAAATCGGTACTTTCATGCTCTGCTATCGATGTGAGGGATGACCGTTCCGAAGGTGGTACTGCTGCGACGTCTCTGAAATATTTCTTGAGTGGTTTCGACATTGAGTAATGAACTGAGGAGATGAGGACAGCGAGAACGAGTTCTAGCATGCGGAAACAATGGAATTTTTCAGGTTTCTCGCAGGATTTTTGCTTGCTACTTCGCCATTTTTTTACAGCATTTGTAGACTTTGCACAGTATGTTGTAAGAATGTAGAAATGCTTGAATATGTGAATATAGTAAGCTAAACCCCAAACCTTGTAGTTGTTTTGACATATCTAACTCACCCTCTCGTTTTTGTAGTGATGACTATTTCCTCATGCGAGTCCGCGGAGCTGTCCGCATCGTTCATTCCAAGTAGATTTTCAAGGTAGTAAGTTTTGTGTCTCTGCATGAAAAAATAGATTAGTCCTTACCCTCGAGTTTACCCTAAAGTTTCTAACTATAATAGTAATTTACTTGGTCGTTGAAGACTCCCCAGACGCTTTTGAAGAGATAGACGAAAATTTCCAGTAGGGTCACACAACTCATGCCTAGGAACAATCCCATGCTACCGGCCACGTAACCTGAATTTTCACAGAATTCGTCTATCATGTGGAACCACTTAAGACTTAGGAGCTACCACTAATCCTTACAGCTATTTTTTAAAATTCAATTTCTCTAAGTGGTCTCAATGAAGGAAACCTACTAAGCAGATCCACAGCTTTGATTCGCTTTAGTTGCTCGTTCACCTCCAGGTGACGTGATAGCATCTGTATCTCAATAGATGAACGATTCCTGTATTTAAAACTCGTCTCGGGTAGAAAATAGGATATGTGTACTGCAAAGGAACACTACTACGAGAATGCTAATTTCTCCCGCCGCAAAGTTGGGGTGTTTGTCAAATATTTAACAAGTGATATTAATTGTGAAATTAATTAAATTGTCAATGGAGAGTAAAATAGAAATCTCAGTGCGAACCAAATACAGTTTCACGCGAAACTTCGGAAAGCTCAGATCCACTGCTGGTCTGAGACGCCGACATAGTGCTTTTGGTCTTAACCTGTTGTGTAGTTCTGCCTTTTTTTTAAAGAGAATTCCTTCACAGATAAAAATGAACGAAGAGGAAGCTGTAGACAAAAAGGGCCCTCGAAATAAGCTAGTTTTAACTTCCTGAACTATGGGAAAATTCGGTCATTGGTCTGGGATTAGCAAACATATACAAGGATTAAAAGAGTTTTCAGGGAATTCGTTTGATCCTATACATACTAAACACATACATATTTGGGCTCAGAACAGTGCGAATTTGTCCAATTTTGGTCAAAGAATCCAGCTCATGTATAGCATTACATCATATACCATACATTCGCTAGCGGATTCAGATAGAAAAGAGCAAATCATGTGAAAATTACCTGTGGTGTTTCTTGATGTACACGACTGGTGAATATGTATAATCTATCTTTTCACATTCCACGGGACAAAGACATCCTCTCTTCCCTCCGGGTAGAAGCAGTTCTGGAAACATTCATCTTATCATGATAATTATGCTCTTTATTTGATCGAATTTAGATAAATGTATGCATGTACATAATCAACTCATTGTCTACCTTTTCGTCGACATGTAGCCATTTCTGCCAGTGTACATTCTCTTCCATCTTGCTTCTCAGCGAAGAATGGAATGCATCCACACCTTTAAAGCAAGGCAGAAATTTTTTTACCAGTAACCGGCGAATAACTGCCATTGTGTTCACATAAAATTCGTAGGATAATTACTGTTGCTTGTAGTGTTCCACACTGCATTGGATCTCACAGTTTTCTCGATCGTAGCGACCACCCACGTTTGGAAACGATTCGACCATGCAGTCACCCCATTCGTTTGCTTTGAGGTGAATTCGCTGCAAAAACAATCACAACAGACTATATATGCTCGTGTAGAGTTAAAATATACAGTGCCGGCCTTACCACTAGAGAAAGAAAACAGTTATTTTATTGTCAAATTTCAACAACAAAAGGCATTCGTTGGCCGTTCGTGGATAACTCCAAATCACAGATTACGACTCTCATTGAGAAATTAAAAAGAATCATGTTGGTAATGCCTGGATTCTACCAATATCCCATCACCCTTGAGCGTCTGCAACTCTCGTAAAAATTTGAACTAGGAGCTATTTAGAAAAATTGAAAAAGCTACATATTAACATAGTTTTTGCCGTCACTGTACATGCATTACGATCTATTCACGAGGTTTGGATGCTTATATGGCACTTGGAAAAAACGCTGGGTCTGTGATATGTGGTATGATACGATTATAACCCCGGCCTTTGCCTTTCCAACGAGTCTGTGAATATTTTGCCAATTTTGAAGGCGCAAAAAGCTTCTCGGTTCGAGACAAAGTTCGAACAGATGACCATGTGCAGCGACCCCTCATGCCACTGTTTTGCTCAACCTTATGGTGGGTTAATGAGAACGTATTGGAGGATTAAGGGCACGGCATGCTAGTAATGAAGAGATGTTTACCTTTTTAGCTCGAATGGCTAGTTTTGTGGTCTTTCCCCGAGCCACATAAATACCTTCAGAACTGATTGCTTTTGCCAGATTACTTGGGTGGATGCGGAAGACCACAACTTCTAAATCAACTGAATTAGGTGAGAAAACATGAATGGAATCATTGTTTAGTTAGTTACTAAAGTACTTACTGGTTGTTGGGTATTATAATCAATGATTAATTTGAAATATTTATATTCTCACCATCAGTCCCACTAACCACATCTATGCGCAGTGTATGCGAGGTGGAAGAACTGTTCTCCCAAGTGAAAGTACTGCAGTAACCCAAGTCTGTGAAGGACCAATGAGCTCGTTTACAGTGGTTGCTCATGAGCCGATCGCCGATGTGCACAGATGTGACGAATTCATCGCACTCTGATCTCAACAAAATTAGAAAATTCAATGTTGAAATTGTCTACTTAGTTGTAAGATGAGCCTTAGAAAGATAGATAGGATAAACGTAGAAAGATAGTACCTATTCTCCAGTAGGAATTTCCTCATTTTGAACTTCGTCTTTGTGGAATTCAAGTAGATCTCTTCTAGTAGATGCAATTCTCTTATCTCCGTAGAATCAAGTGATGCTCCCAGTAGCACAGAATCAAAAACAGTCAACAGATCTTTGCGTGTCTCTATCTCTGGAATGTCCGGAGGTCTCGCCCATATGAGTTTAGCGACCAGAACTATTGGGTTGGGCAATAAGTTCGTGCGGTTTTTTCAACTCGTGTTTTCACTGAGAATCAAAACATGTCCGAGTGCGTGGTATATATGGTTTTGTAGCCCCTTGTTTTCTCTTTACAAATATTCCTACCGGTTTCCTCAACACGTGCTACACCTCGTTTTCTATCGCGTAGAANTTCACCTTTGTTCTGCCGCCGTGGCTTGGTTGGGGAGGTCGTTCGATAGATGCCATGATTGCTGCACGTACTTCGAGCATTCGTTGTTAGCTATTGGGTTGGGCAATAAGTTCGTGCGGTTTTTTCAACTTGAGTTTTCACTGAGAATCAATTTATGTTCGAGTGTGTGTTGTATATGATTTTGTAGCCCTTTGTTTTCTCTTTACAAATATTCCTACCGATTTCTTCAACTCGTGCTACACCTCATTTTCTATCGCGTAGAATGTGACCCTCCAAATCGGCTAAGACGAACATCTCCGACGGCCACTACTGTTCCACTTCAATCGCAAATCGAATGCAGCTCAAAAGGTGACACGTATTTATGAGGTCCAAAAAGAAGCCATTACTGCTGAAAGGGCGGCACAGAAGCAGATGCCCGCCTCTGAGAGGTGAAATTTAGCCAGGAGGATGTCCCTCCTCTGAATTTAGAGTTTTAAGGACAATGAATCGTTTATCCGCTAGGTTTTGCTGTAGATGTAAAGAAGAATTACTATGAATGCCAAATCTTAGCAACAGGGGGTAGGTTCAAGTGATTCACTTCGCCGAAAAACATCGAAGGGCTCATTTCGAGGTTATCCCTCATATTGAGAAGGCGCGTCTCTTCTGGGCAAATTCCACCAAAACGACAACCGAGATGCTAGAACTGAAGGTAATTTCACGCATGCGACCCATGCAAGGATAAAGCTATCTTGAACCACTTGTTTTGTTTATTTTCCTTGGCATTTTCTAGACTTCTATTCAAGAGTTGCAGTCGAGGGTCGCAAATATAGTCATCTCAGNGTAAGGGAGAATTACTATGAATGTCAAATCTTAGCAACACCTAGGATCAAGTGATTCACTTCGCCAAGAAACATCGAAGGGCTCAATTCGAGGTTATCCCTCATATCGAGAAGGCGCGGCTCTTCTGGGCAAATTCCACCAAAACGATAACCGAGATGCTAGAATTGAAGGTAATTTTACGCATGCGACCCATGCAAGGATAAAGCTATCTCGAACCACTGGTTTTGTTTATTTTCCTTGACATTTTCTATACTTCTATTCAAGAGTTGCAGTCGAGTGTCGCAAATATAGTCATATCAGACAATGGGGCTTTTCATGGAGATGAAAGAGGGGAGCTGCTCTTTCTCTAGTAGCATTAATAGCGGAGGAAAGATGCTATATAAATCACTTTTTGTGATTGATGCTGTTTGTGAGAAACACTAGTTTTGATGCCCACGGAAAACCGCACAAACTTATCGCCCAACCCAATATTTTTCATACCTGGATAGCTTTTCCACCTTCCAGCACCGCCTATTTTGCACACAGTGACCAGTGGCAAGTGCTCATCATTTAGCAGTATGTTTGTGGTTTTGAAAAACGTAGGATGTGAGTGGTAAAATAACAGCATTAAGGCACTCTGAGAATGTAATCTCCATCAAAATAATAATTGTAAGCGCTAAATTTTAAGCATGTAAAGAACTCCAAAATAATCATTAAAATATTTGATTAATATTCAGCCCGCGTTGTCAAAATTATGTATTATTTCACAGTGGATAGCAGTTTTCTTTTCTACTAAACTACATTACTTAGTGGAAAACAGTTTTGGTGGTCTTACGTGTATCATGAACAGCGTCAAACATGTCACAACCACAAGAGACCAGAAAATTCGGGATGGCCATGTTTCCGACGAGTAGATTCTTATCTGAATTTCACATGTTCTAACAATTATGAACAGCGCGTCATCCAGGAATCCATACCATTCCATGATAAGTAGTGAGTGATGCGAATTCGCGCGATTCATCATCGTACACGTGAAGGACAATCCTTTGTGTGTCATCATCAGAATATGTGGAAGTGCTTCCAAGTTCATCATCTTCTTCTTCCATTCTATGGCCATTGAGACACTTGTGGATCTTTAGCGGATTGAATTGCTCATGCGGTCGATGTCCAACCTTAGTATGGCCAGTAGAGAAAAGTCTGAACTTGTTTTCTTATATTTCTTGGAACAAATTTCGGCAAATGTGCATGTAAAATCAGTAGGAGAACAACGAAACAATTACACAAGGAATATATTGGGATATTCATTAGCTGCGATCTGATCTGGGGTCATACACATCATTGAGATTACCCAGGGCAAACGAGCTAGCGTCTCTAAAGTTAACTACTGTAAGCATGGCCGTCAACATGTTTATTCCCGGAGATCTCAATGATGCGTCAGGGGCCTGGAGAACAGAAAACGGAAAACACATGGGAAAATTCGCTTCAAAAAGGATAGCTCACTCGGCAATGACAAGTACGTAACCCGATGAAAAGTTGCTTTTTTAGACACTGCCCATGCTAGAGGTGAGTATAGCAACACCTTTCATTAACCATTGTGGAACAAGAACATTTGGCCCATTCTTTCTCATGAAGCCTTTACACCTAACAATAAATTCTATACTTAGGACCGAATGAATTAGACATACTCTAACCCGAAGGTTCGGTTTCGGATGATTTGAAATTTCGGATTTCTGGAAAAGAGGAAGGAATGCAACTCATGAAAAATTATGAGAAGAAGTTGAGGGCCTTCTGTTTTTTTGACATTCGGATTTCTTGGATTGGATTCTTCATAGATAAATCAATTAGGTCATCCAATTTTTATTCGTTCCTAAGCATACTATCAAGGGAAGTGCGCAAACTTGAGCTGTGATTTCAAAACGAGATACATACATATGACTGGAAGGCTTGTCCCAAACGATGTTATGTGCTATACTCGGATTTTGTTAAATAGTTAATACAAGCTCAAAATTCCACGTTGATGATTTCCTACCATACTGACATTTACTGACATTTAATTACTGAATCTATGTTCTATGAATTTCTAATAAGTGAATGCTGTTTCGGAGCAGTCCCAGTTTACTATACCGGCAAACAATACACCCAGTAGATATGCAATATTCGTAGTGAAGCCTATTATGAGTCAACGTTATTTTTTGTTGATATTATCATTATTTATGCTTACCAAGGTACGGTTGACCTCGAGCAAGACATCGTCATCGGTCGGCTGCGATTTCATTGCAAATTAGAGGAAAGTTTGTTTCTGCGTAAAATGCACTAACTCAGTCTGCATCGTGGATCGAATTAGATCAAATCCCGAACATTTTATCCGCTAGCGTATTTGTCCATGATCGCCACTGTTTAAAAGTGAGAATGAGCAAACATTGGTCCTGCACAATAACATGATGACATTTTTAGAAGTGCTTTCCTGGACAAAACTAATAAAGGTCCAACCCACTTTTATGCCCTTCCGGAAATCACAGCTGATTCCACCCAAATACGATAAGAACATGTGAATAACGACATCAGAGTACAGAACAACGTCACTCAGCATTACTGGGAGTGAACTATTAGAATTGCACTAGCAGGAGCAACTCGTGCGAGTGGAAACTCGCACGGCCTTATCGAGCCTGCACGAGCACCTTATCGCGATGACTGTTCTTTGAAATGATCACTTAATGTTAGGAATTGCCGGATAAGTCCCTAGAACCTAAAATGAACTCTCGGTGTTCCCGTTAGACACGACTCCTTTATTTGGGTTCCATGGATCTCATACCAAGAATAAATTCGAATGAGACCAGGGAAGCAGTACTGTGGAACTAATCCTTTCCACACTTCTTTGTATCAGGTGTTACCACCAGATCAGTTGGTTCACTTCCAGATGCCACCCACAACATTACACCTACAGAAGGGTCCGTATTCATGAACAGTGCCGGGCAGGTGTTGAGCTACCCGTCCTTCTGAAATGTCTGGATTTCCATACTAAAAAGTGTATACCATGCTATGCGACTGGTATTCATCAGCTATGATAGGTTGCAGTAAATATAGCAAAGATATGCCACATTTAGGTCGGGAAACTCGTCCACTCTGGGTGGACGGGAAGCTCAGAGCCTTCCCGAAAACATTCACGAATACGGGTATAGCATGCAAGAAGGATGTCCTAAAATCCAAATTTTATTCTCATGTCAGCCAATACTTTCAGGAATGTCCCATGAATATTTCCCCACACTATTTATTTGGTCGAATTTAATCCAGAGCTAGGGCATAACCTTAATATGGTTTTGATCCTATCCTTAACGAGTGTCAAAATTTCGTGAATGTTCCAGAAGAGAAATTTTACGAAAGCACTAAGGCTACACAAATTTCGCTTTGCACGCATCCGCCAACAATTTTTTTTGTCGTGAAAGTACGAAGTTCCACTGTTCGAAAATATTTCCGCCCTCACAACTCCATTTGAGGTGAGAATAAGGTCAATTTTCAATCATCTCAATTGCTTCGCTATAAATGGAAAGAGCTATCATAACAGTCAATTTTAGACTTGTCCAGAGATGGCTGTTGATTTCACATCTACTTGTATTCTTTAGTGCCATGAGTCAAAGCTGTGTTAGGTAATATCTATAGCCTTCCTCGGATGGTAGATAGATTCCGTAGTTGCAGAATTGAGGTGGGAGCTCAACGAGAGATACGGTAAGAGCACGCTAAAGGTGAGGAGGGCGAGTACATAGGTCCCAGCACGATTCTGAGAAACAGCACAAAGAGAAACCCAGCACGATTCTGAGAAACAGCACAAAGAGAAAACCAATCTTTTTCGAATATGTATGTACATGTCGACATTTTCTACTAACTCTTGCTCGAAACTAAAACGGATAACTTTTATCATGTTTTCATTTGTATATCTAACAAGTAAGTAAGTGAGAAGCAGTGGCGGACACAGAAGGTGGAGAGGAGNTCATGGAGATAAAAGAGGGGAGCTGCTCTTTCTCTAGTAGCATTAATAGTGGAGGAAAGGTGCTATATAAATCATTTTTTGTGATTGATGCTGTTTGTGAGAAACACTAATTCTGATGCCCACGGAAAACCGCACGAACTTATTGCCCAAGTCAATATATTATTCATAGATTATATATAAATAGGGTTTATACCCTTTGTTTGTTTCAGTACAGGCGAGTTCCACTAATACTCATCCAATCATCATCCATCATATATTCACAGATACTCAATCGTCTTCATTCTTTGCCTCCTTTTTTTGGAGGGGGGGGGGCGTCCACCCCCCCCCCATCTCCTTGCGGTGCTGGCGTCGCCGCCAACTCAGCAATTGTTCTTTCCATTTCTGCTACTCGTCACGTTAAATTACTGCTCGATTCTAATATGCTCACCATCTTATCTCTATCGATATAGACTTCTCTTCCCCTAAATTTTGTATTATATTTTTGTTCATTAATTCATTTCGTAGTGTTTACCCACAAAATTCCTATCATTCCGAAGAATTTGATAATGTTCACCTTGACATACTTCTCTTGCTCAGGCATCCTGAAATTCTGTGGATTATTCCTTTCAACTTCCCATGCATGAGCGAAGAGTCCACGGCAAATGGGGTTAGTAGAGTACACAGGATGGCAAGTGGGTTAGTGCGACGCACTATACTCTTACTCCTTGCACGATTTCTTTGCTGTTTAATTTCGAAAAGTTTTCGGCATTGGGAAACCCATGCCATTGTTTTCACATGGTACAATCCAAATGATATAATCGTACATGGATGATAAAAATACAGCGCTTTCTTGTCACCCGACGCGGTAGTCAACTAAGAAGCGAAGCAACTGGTAGTCCTGAGACGAAGTATCCCTGGAGGGTCACTGTCAAGAGAAACCCGAGCTAATTAACGCCAGGCGGCCGCGCAGCAGCGAGATCTGCTGCTGGCAGCCGGACAGGGCCCGTAGCCAGCCCGGCGCAGCCCATCCCATGTCTGAGCTAAGCCCCGCCCACACATCCAACGTCGCGCGCGACGTTCGCAACGCGGCGATCAAGTCGAAAACGATGGAATCGAAGGAAACCAATGGAGGAAAGCATCTAATTTAGTATGATACGGTAGATATTCAATCCTGATGATTCAGGTACACTTCATTTAGAAATGTTACAGCCAATATGAAGAGTACAAGACTAATCGTAGAAATAGTGCTCAGTAGATCAAGTGGGGTGACATTATTAGTGTTATTAGTGACCTTAGTGACCCAAAAGTGCGAAATTTCACACTCACTAGGAGCGCGCTTTAAAAAAGTCAAAAACATGTGAATTGCATCCACAAGATGTCTTCTGAGTACCTATACAACCCAGATGTGCAGCAGTTTGCGCAGCAGCTCTACTCCACCAACCAGAACGTTGCACAGGTAAAATTTCAGGAGATTCGAGTAGTGTAAAGTGTAGCTCAAATACTTGAATATATTTTTCAGAATCCATGGCAATACTACAGGAGTCATGCCCCTATTCCTGCTGTGAACGTGGTTGGAGCTGACTCGCTTTCTCCTCCACAAATTTTTAAAGGCAGCACCCACGGAAAATTTCGTCGCGAACGTTCCAAAAGTTTTGGAAAACCCAAGGCTCTGGGAGTATATTCGCCACAAAAGCCGCACTGGAGGTGCCCTTTTACCTACTTACAATACGATCGCCTAAGACCAGACGGACCTATTTATCAGCTGATTGGACGTGTTGTCTCTGTTTCGTTCTGGCAAATAGAGCACCGAAATCTTTTTGGAGCGCGGAAGAGATCGATTACCAGCTGATCTCCTTGTCAAACGTCACCCTTCTCGAAGGAATCCCCTGTTATGCCTCCGGAATTGTGTAGTTTTATCCCGTCTTTTCAATTTTTTTTTGTATCCGGTAGCTGCGGTCGTATCCAGTAGATTTCCACAGTAATTACGGTTGTTTCTCTGTTGTTAGCTCTAGTTTCTGGGAGATTTTCAATTTTCTCCCATTTCTTCTCTCCTGGGGAATTTTATAATTTCTTGATTCTCAGTTGATATCTTCTTTAATTGTTAATGGTTTTCCAATAGTTACTTTTTTAGCTGCGGTGCAAAGAGGCTGCATTTTATTAGAAATAGCTGATTTTGCAAAGATCCGCCTGGCGAAAAAGACTGCCCTATCGATCTTTTGCTACCGGGTCTCATCCATGGCTCGCGAAACTCGGCCATATCTGTTGAACGCTACCTGATTGTGGAGCTTCANCGGGAGCTGCTCTTTCTCTAATGGCATTAATAGTGGAGGAAGGGTGCTATATAAATCACTTTTTGTGATTGATGCTGTTTGTGAGAAACACCAGTTTTGATGTCCACGGAAAACCGCACGAACTTATTGCCCAACCCAATAAAACATATGATAACAGCAATTTTCAAAATTTTGACTGTCCTTGAACTCGAACAACAGTAGTTGAGCAAAAAAATGTATACGAAATCTCACAAAAGTGACGATAAACCCGTTCTGGTAGGGTCCAAAGAGCAGTTCACGGACCACCTGGGCGGAGCGGTCCGTGGGTGTGCTGGTTGCCCGTCACGCCTACGACGGTGGCCAACGAGTTTTGACGTGCCAGATCAATGACTTCACACGTCAGCTCGGTCGAGCAAACTGTTACAAGCTCCTTGCAAACCCCGCCCCGAAGAACGGGTTCAAAGACCGTTTTATGACATTTCATGTATATCGCCGGAATCAGTGAGTCGAGTAGATTCACGATCTGCTAACAGCTCAAACACGAAAATGAGGTGACACACTGCCTTCAAGTCGGGCGAACTGCTGAGACATGAGCGCGTAGCTTAGTGGATAGAGCGGTTGGTTGCCTTCATGACACCCAGGCAATCGCATAGCTAAAAATAGCTGGAGAGAATGTTGAAACATTCTGCGCTTGACCTCAACTAGTGGACTTCACGGTGCATTCCTTTTGTAGAACCATTCACTCTCAAAGAGGCTGTGTGAAAATTCCGCAAATCCCGCGATCAGCGCGGAATCCGCAAAAATTTTCAGATTCCACGGCTGCGACTGCAACATCGATTAAAATTTTTCCGTTGTTCCCAATTTTTCCTGTACATCAGAAGTCTTCTCAAAACCAAGTGATAACTCACGAATAAGAAAGTCAACTTCTGACTGGCTGTGTATGGATGCCAACTCTCCGCAGTGACTATGACAAAATGCTCGTGCCTCTTCGAAGGTCATTTTCATCTTATCATGAAGCAACTGAAGCAGAACGCTTAACCCTTTTTTCTCGAATAACCAAGCAAATTGCCATTCCATATATAAGAATTAATTACTTCTGGAGAACCTACCGCATATTGGTAACCCCCGTATTCGTGCAAATAATATATATTTTGATCCTCCAGTGCTCTTGCTCGTGCAGCGAATGCAACGAGAAGAAATGGAGTTATCATCACCTGGAACGAGTCATTGCTTTTGAGTGGTCTTATTAAATTACCAGCCTGGCTGCCCGACTAACGCTGGACATCCAGATTTTTCATAACGCTCGCTTCGATCACATGACTCTGCTTCGTATTCATCACAATAAAATAACACTTCGAAATTTAGTGCTGAGTAGAGTTGTAACAGAAAAAAAAAGAAAAGAAGCTTTCTCGCCAGCCAAGTGTACCAAAAACAGGATAGATGAGATGCTTTCCTGGAGTTTTTATGTTCTCCACCTTGGAGGGCACTAGCAGAAAACTAGCGACTAGAAAGTTATTAGGAATTCCTGGGAACCAGGAGAATGAGCTAATGCTATTTTTCTTTTGCTAAAACATTGTCTAGAACAGAAACAGGCTACCCATTGTAGGACACGGCACATACTGTACTCAACTGACCGTCATAGTGTACGAAAATGTGGATATACCACTAAAAAGCTGAGATCTCGTAGAGAGGTACGCCACTTCCAAAGAGGTCCACCACAAAACGAAGCGGATCCCTTGACGTGTTTGTTCGCAGTCGATGGATACTCGCTATGCTCAGCGCACTTGATTTGCATTAAACCATCTCTTGGGTCTACAGTGAATTCGAGATAACTTTTTAGCAGCGATTTCGCTGTAAGTGCCTCCGAAAGGATGAGTATAAAAATTCGGAGAGAAGCTGTTTTATCTGAGCATGCCTTTCCTTGCTTTCTAGTTAAGAAAACAACAAATTGCTGGTTTTTTGCTTTCTCAGGTAGAAAAATTTGAGCAGATTCCGCTCATTTTTCGTGTATTTGGTTCGGAAATTTGAGCGGAACCTGCTCGAATTTGGCAATTTCTTCTCTGATTCCAATAGATTCTACTGGAATTGACACGTAAAATAAGCGAAGTCTGCTCGAATCTGCACTTCGTGTATGTTCGAGCAGATTTCGCGTATTTTCCGTTCATTTTTCTGGTAATTCGTTTTTCATTGATTACTGCCATTGCTCCTCCGCCATGAAAAGTGGATTAAATCCAAAAAAATCACAAATTTCATTCACCATAAGTGCAAAAAAGTCGGCAGGCTTCTTCAAGAATAAAAATATTCCTTAGCGAATCGAGAAAAATTCACCATATTGATGTACGGATCACGTCAACTGGATGAAATGAGCAGAGGATTCGTTGCAGGGTTATAAACTGGGGAAGGTTCCGGGTATTCAATATCCTGAAGCTTGCTTTTTTATGCGCAATATTTTTGTCGCAAACCCACAGCGGTGCTACTGTCCCAGGTTGTCCTCCAGGATGGAACTTCAAACATGCAGCGACCTTTAGCGCGTATTTTCCAGCGAACTTTGCTGATGACCGGGAGAAGTTAGCGTGAATTTGAGCACATTTCACTTAATTTCTGGAGATTTTTGTGTATTTTTCTAGTGATTTTGGAAAATATTTCAGCGAAAAGTTAACGAAATCTGCTCAAAAACACAAGTAATCCGCTCGAGTTTTTTCATCTAAGCTGATTTTATCTTGGTTTAGAGTTATAGCACGACATTTGACCGTCAATCCTGAAATATCTTCTTACATTGCTTTTCCACATGTACATCCTCTCTTCCGCATCTTCCTCCAGAATTTTCCAGAGCGCTTTCTGAACAACCCACCTCGGGAAGCCCACCTCTTGAGCATACTCGTGTTATTCGTGAGAGTTCAACATCCACTCCCTAACAGAATAAAAACTGCGTTTCTGCTATGATGAGCAACGGAATACATGATGTGAAAACCCAGGAGTGCCGCTCTGCCTCTGCCCACAAGCATAGAAAATTATCAGCTCGGATACAAGTTCCCCAGAAGTTCTGCGCGGAACCAGGGATATCATTCTTATCAGCAGCTACAGGAAATTCTCTCCATGTGAAAGTCTCAAGAACCGATTCGTGAAAAGATTTTCCAGGATCTATACAGGGTGCGCCATAAGTTCTTGCACACCATACTTAGTAACACCACAGCGGTTGAATTCAACATGATAGCATGACCTCCATAGCGAAAATGAGTCAACTCAGTAACAACCCAAATCACCTATCAGAACAGGAATATGTCGAGACTAGCTTGCGTAGTAACTCAAATTTGAGAGGAAAGTGAGCATCTCGCGGCACGGTTTGACCTGCGGTGACACTGTGTCTTCGAACGGAAGACACTGCTCAGAGCAAATCGAATAGTTTCTCTCCAAAACTTTGGAGTAGAGGGAGGAGACATCGAGGAACTCATCAGATATATCGGGATCCCATCTCCTCTTCCTCTCAGAAATTTAGGAAAATTTTTAAGAAAAGTGCGTTTATGAGCAATTTTTTCAGTTTTTTATGAACCACAACATCAAAACCACTCTGGATTTCACTCGCAGAGCATCTTTGGAGAGAAGACACCTTGCTGCTTCCAAGTCAAGTTGAACAGCGCAAAGATGACGTTTTTGTAAAGCTTAGAATCTACTCTGTGCCATATGCGCCTCCTGGAATGCTGCACGACCGAAATCCCGTGCTCAGAACGAACTCTCCTATAACGCCAATCCATGGATAGCCGTACTCAACTATGTTTTAGAGCGAATCAACTGCTATATCATACATAACTTTGGACTCGTAGCATAGAGCTGAGGTAAAGCTTCGAGAGGCTTTATACCAGATACACCAGCGCGCCACGAGGTGTTCGCTACTCTCTCAACTTTGAGTTATTACAAAAACAAATGGAGACGTATTCCTGATCTGATAGGTGTTTTGAGTTGCTATTGAGTTAGCTCAGTACCGCCATAGAGGTCATGCCATTATGTTGAATCCAGCAGCTGTGACGCACTAAATATTATGTGCAAGAACTTATGGCGCACCCTGTATATTTTGATAATACGTTTTTGAGCACCAATCCTTGGTCAGCAGTTTATACTCCTTGGAATGTATTTAAAAAACTATGCTTGCATAAGGTAAATGATGCTCACATTCCATAAGACACCGTGAATAACATAGAAAATTCAAGGAATGTCTGCTTTCAAGCTCAAGCATGCTTATATCTAACAAAAATCCGACACTCACCTCGGAAATAAATAAATAAATCATAAATTAATGATTAAATAGAAATAAGTAAAAAAATGGCTCAACTTCCGTTTCGTACTTTACCCTTATACGGAAGCTGAGCTAAAAGCATAGGACTTCCCCCCCCCCTACTCGTCAGTAAGGGAGAGGAAGTCCTAAGCTCCAAGCAAACATAAACATGAGGAACTAACCTCTCACTTGGATCCTTGTTCTCCTTGTCGACCATCGGAGGATTAGTAAAGCTAGGAATAGGTATAAAATTCTCAAACGTGGGTAATTAAACCGGAAGACTAAAGTCCATAAAAAGTAATACTCATACTCCTGAGGCCAGGCACATGTTGAGGTCCTCAGGCTCGTTTGTTGCATCGGAGCCGTAAGCAAGATTGACATAGTTCTTTATTCGGTAAACGTTTCGGCTTATTCGCCTTTGTCTGAGCCTGGAAAGTGAAGAGCAAATGCAACCTATTCCCATAGACGTCTCATCGTCCACAGAAGAATTTCAACATGTGCCAAACAAATGGCAACCGTCTGGATTGAAAATTTCCGTAAAAATCGCTCACCGTGTACGCTGCCATGCAGAACTTTTTGGTTCATGCTCGCTTTTGTACTGTGCAATTCCGGTTTCACAAACTGCCAGTGTCATGTAGAACTCAAACCTAATGTAAGCATCGGCTGAAATTTCATTGCATGTATTTGCAAGAGATCTGCATGAAATACAAAAGGTCCAAACATGTTGTCATCCCTACAGAAAATCTACTGGAAGTTTGCTACCATATTCTACGAAGGACTTATTGATTTTTACAGTATATTTTCTCGCTTTTAGAGGAATTATTCCCTAAAAACTCTCTAGCGATTGAGATGTTTTGGATGTAGCAACTGTGACGCGTATAGGGATTTTCGTTCCAGGGGATGATAGGCCTGATTCTGCTGGTGTACTTGGCTGTGTGTGCGCATGCGCTCACAATAATCCCGGAATTTCCTCACAAACACAAAGGTTTCAGATACTCGGTAAGTTCTTCTGCCCTGGATAGTTTTTTGTTGTGAGTTGACATCCAACCACAGAGAGATGAATGCTGGAAGTTCTGTTTCAGCTCTTGTTTCAAGACACAAAGGCAGACTTCGCCACGGCTAAAAAAATTTGTCAGAGATATGGCGCACAGTTGGTATCCTTCCACGGCGCGGACGAAGTGGAATTCGTTAAACGTAGGTTATCACTCTGCATTTCTAAGACCTTCGGCATACAGGGAATACATATTGTGAACAACGGAAAAACTTATATTTAAAAAAATAACAAACCACGCATATTATAAAAGGGTCCCTTTTTCATTCAAATTTCCCCCAGGTACTGATAAATTCACTCCCCTCTTCTTAACTCAGATGTATCAAAAAAAACCCATAAGTGTACCAAATAGTATTACTCGTAGTAATACCTTACTGAGGAGGCTACGGAGTTAACGAGACCTCCAGGCATTTTTGGCTTTCTGCGGCACTAACGACCCTCCATCTTCTCCTTCATTAGGATGTGCTCCCAACCTTTGCCTTCTAATCGCTGTGTAAACAAATTTGTTGGGTGACGCTGTCGTAGTTGAGTAAGTACAGGCGAGAGGCACACCACAGGGTGGTCTTCATGATGTGTAACGCAAAAATACTCCCTATAACTTCACATCGATCAAGTCAAATAAAAATTATTCCTTTTCATCCAATTGACACAAAAATTCTGCATAAGGTTCTATACAGCACATCCAGAACTGCCGATTCGCTTCAATGCAGCGTACACCTCTTTCGGAAACTCGTGGAGATGAGCGCTACCATTTCGTTCGTCCCGCGTTTTCACAAGAGCTCTTCTCAGCAAGTCTAGTGATTTTTCTTCAGAAGAGCTCCGAAATCCTGCTGCAAAATGCACCAAATGGGAAGACCTGAAAGATTGAAATCGGGCGACTTTCACGGCCAAATATCTTCCGTCCAGAAATCCGAAAGATTGCTCTCACGCCATTCCACTGCCTTTCTTGCGCTGTGGCCCAGTGCCTATTCTTGGTGGAACGTCCAGTCAAAGTCCATAGTGTTTCCTTGGTTCAAGAGACCACCGTTGCGTGTATCCACCCCATTGCTTCTCAGAGGATCCTCCGAATTGAAGCTGCGATAGTGTGAATAGTGCCTATTGATCTGCACGCAACCAACTATGCAAAAAACGCACATTGATCATGTCTTATCCTATGCACCACCTAATGTATAAACATATTAAGAAGTTGAAAGATCAAACTTGACTTGGATGGAGGATACGTGGATGGGATTGACAGTAACCGTTACTCCTACTGGTTTCGTTTACAAATGGGTGGATGGAACTCGTTTCGATTTTAAAAATTTTGCGCCAGGGGAGCCAAGACGCTTGGAAAGTGGACAATACTGTGCCCAGGTATGTTGCTTCAATACACGTTTGTGAAATACACACATCCCAATAAGACCTGATATTTTCATCACCGGAATCACCCGTTCTCACGTTGTTATCATGGTTAACCAACAGGGCGCCGGTGATCCTTTCATTTGTCCCTCTCGCGTATCATAGTTGCCAAATGAGTTCTGTCCACTCGAGAGACACGAACAGTGTAGTTTTCAATGAAGAATTTCAAATAGAACTCTGACAATGGCGTAGCCGACAAGGATGAGCGGAAGTGGATATTTGAAAGTAGAGAGTTGAAGAAATTTCGAAGCATGGGTAATTTTCAGGGGCACAAAGAGCATATATAACTTAGCAAAACTCGTCTACTGCTAGTTCTTTGAAAACCGAAGGGCTAGAAGCCTGCACTAGGTCAGCATTCAGGAACACCCGAGTATTCTAAAAAGCTCTCTCCTCACAGGCAGCCTTCCTGTCGTGCGCTTGACGCGTGGAATTGAGTCGGTGACGGGTTTATCTTGTTCATTAGAGAAATTGAATTCTGCGCAGTTGTCAGCTGAACTCGAGATAAAATTCCAAGCAAAATGACACCTCACGTTCGATAATTCCCTTCATTTCCGGTAGCAATCCCAGAGTAAGCCAAATGTTCTCATTCAAGCGTGTGGCCACCTTCTCAAACTGTGTGCTCTCTTGTCAACACATTTGGGCCACACTAACATTTCTCCCAAGCGAGCTCTTGCAGGATGACATAGAGAAAGTTGGACTCGGTTGCCAAAAAGTACCGAGTAAAACTCGTAGATGACCTCCTTCATTACCCTTCGGGATAAGAAGATCGTTCCGTTTTTCTGGAGGGCGGTCACCTTGATCTTTCAATTGGCGAGGTGACGCGGATGCGTGTGCTTTTTCCCCGCCTCCTCGGCTTCAGTCTACACTACTGCTCTTCTCTCTTCGAGGTCTTGTTATATAACATCTCTGCATTGTCCTGCGAGCTCGGACGTAAGCTGGCAGCTGTCATCGTGAAGATTTCCTAGAACAGTTACCTCTTCATAGTTTCCAAACCCTCAGAATTATTTGCACTGCCGCCGAGTTGCCGAACGAGCCGATCGTACTCTTCGTCGATGTTGCCGGCAAAGGCACGGTCCCACACATCGGCTAACGAAGTGAAGGGATCCCAATGGGTGGAGTCTCGGACTCCGCCTCTTTAGTTTCGCGGCTTCATCTCCTTAGCGCGAGAAGATCTCGCGCAAAGAAGGTTCTAGTACTATCCGGTGTAGAACTTCGACATGATAGTGATGTTGATCAAGGAAACTTTCCAGTGGTGATGATCTGCTGATTTTTATTCTGGTGTTCTCCACTAGGTGACTCCCAAGTCCGGCGCTGGGAGGTTGCCTTCTACAATTATGAGCTACCTTCGTTCCATCTCAAATCGTGGGTACCGGTGTGAAGCCTTTTAGTCGTTATGTTGAAACCAACCTCGTCGTCGATGTTGCCAACGATGACCGGTGAAAAGGGAGTTGGGGTGGGGCAGCCCCTAAAAGTGGTCACAATGGCTATCTAGGTTAATTTTTTATGCCTAGGTGGGTCAATAGGGGTACGAGGGTACGTAGTTTAGCAGAAACTTGAAATCAGAGAAGAAAAACAGCAAAAAAATTGAAGACAGGCATTTTAGCACTGTTTCCATTCTTCCTATCTAAAAATCAATGCGACTAACAAGCTAAAACTTGTTCTACTTGTCAAAAGGAGTCTACCCTTCCTTCGTAGGCTTGTTTCATCTGGAATCCCTAATCTTAGCAGGTTAGAACGTGTACAACATGTCAAAAGCACCTCTGTTATCTCTAGCAAGTGCCCCCTCCCAACTCCCTTTTCGTAAATGAAGTTTGCTTAAGTCGGCATAGTTCCACTTCTCCTCAGTCGCAGACATCCGCTCCGGGTCGTTAATCGTTCGAATGAATCGATGTTCATAACAAAGTTCGTGTTGATGGGGACACGGACACCACAAGCTGCTCCACTGGCTCAGGTTCCAAGGAACAGATAGTCTCCAATGGTGGCGTTCAGTGGCCAGCGCCCTCTCGTCTCGGTCAGTCCAGTGACTTCCTGCCCCATCCTCTCGGCCAGCATCATCAGATCCGCGATAGAAGCCTCAAAGTCCTGCTCGGGCAGCCCACATAGGAGTCATCAGATTGATTTTTTTCGGATCTTTTCAAAACAACATTTTAGAACAATATTTGCGTGGCCCTAGGAGGTGCATAATACAAGTGGCAGGTGTTCAGATCATATACGCAAACGAAACCGAACATTTTGGCAAGTGGAAGATCGTAAGCTGCAGTGATCAGCTACAACCCTACACGTGCAAAAAACCTCTTGATGGTACAAGTTGGGGAACTCCAGCCCCATCTGACGAAGATGATGATTTTCCTCATAGATTCAAGCAAAATCAATATGCAGTGAGTTTTTTTCTTTTCCGAAATAGAGAGACAGCTTCCAGATTGGCATCAAGAGAACTTTCCAAGTGATCTGATGGTCAAGAGATCTTTTTCAGGTAGAGTATGACCCTAACAAAGTGAAGTTCGTGGAGGCTCGGATAAAATGTCAGAATATGAATGCAGATTTGGCATCGTTACACAGCAGAGATGAGGTTGAATTCTTGAAACGTAGGTTATCACTTTTTGATATTCCTACGACTTACAATTAGATTTATTACGAACACAGTACCGTAGAAAGGAAAAGTTCGGGAAAAGTTCAGAAGTACACTGGAAAGAAGATGGATCCAACTGCATGGAAATAATCAATGTGTAATAGCAACCAGAGGATGATATAATAACACCAATAATAGTTCTGATCAAATAATTCCCTGCCGCATCACAAATGAATGTTAAGGTATTATGCAATCAAACTCAACCCTGATGGAGGACGCTTGGATAGGAATGGTCTATACTATCAGCGCTACGAGCGCGGAGAAGAAATGGACAGACGGCTCTCCTTTTGACTACAAAAATTTTGCGCCGGGAATGCCAAATTCTTTTTCAGTGGGTGAACATTGTGGCCAGGTACGCTGTTCTGGACCCCAATTCGCAACTCACCCTCAAAAAGCTTCCTTTGCACTTTGGGACTACAAAGTTTTCAAAACCTGAGCAGTTCAAAAGTTCCAAATTTTGAAGCTGCTTAGATAAAATCTACTAGCACCACAGCAAAACAACGTCTACTAAAATAATCGCATTTCCTTCCCTTTATCAGGAACGAGCAAGGAGCAAATGATAATCATTTGAGGTTATGAGCGATGGAGAGAACTTGGGCAAGTGGAAAACTACGGACTGTAGCGACGATGCGCACATCTATGTGTGTAAAAAACCCTGGATTCCACCTAGTGTCCCCAGTGGAGACCCGATGTTCCCTCATGTGTTCAAAGATAGCAAATTCGGGGTAAGCTCATTGGAAATAGTGGGATGTGTGTCAGAATGACATCAATAACACTGTCTCAGAGAGCTACCGTCAGGATGATCTGTTTCAGATATTCAATGACAAAGTAACCTTCATACAAGCTCGTATGAAATGTGAGGAAATGGGCGCAGAACTAGCATCTATACACAGCAAAAGAGAGATTGAGTTCCTGAAAGGTGGGTTTCTCAGTGAGCCGCACCGCGTAGGTGATGCGGCGCAGCTGTGTTCTCAAATGTGCAATGACGATTGGAAGCACTGTAAATGATTTCATAGCTCGTTCCAGATCAGTGATTTCTGTGTGGTCTAGCAATTTTTTTTTCAAAATTTAGCATCCCGCCCTCTGAGTCCCAGATCATCTCCATTGCACCACCTTTTTCATTCTTTTCATCTCTTTTTTATACATGTATTTCTTCCAAAACATTCATGGATCAAAACCAGTATTTCAATGAGCTGACCCTAGCTGTGGCTTACTTCGGACATTGAGCCTTTCAGTGGCTCATCGTTTTAATCATTTTATATTAAGGTGTCATGCAATCTCGCTCAGTCTATATGGAGGACTCGTGGATAGGGATGATCCATACAGTCACACATACTGGTGCGACCTCCCGATGGGTGGATAGTACTCCTTTCGACTTCAAAAACTTTGCACCGAACGAGCCAAAATATCAGAAATATGGGGACCTCTGTGGTCAGGTATGTTGCTTAAGACATTAGCACCTAACGCAGAATTCCTCCTGAATCTCTCTTGCGCTTTAGAATGGGAAGAATTCTACTGGCTAAAGAATTTCTTCAGAAACCTCATATATCGTACATCGCAACTATAATTGTAAATCATTTTAGATGATGTCCAACGGTGACGAACTTTCCAAATGGAGAGTTGTAGACTGCACCGATACTGCGTACGCTTACGTGTGTAAAAAACCGAAGAATGGCAGAGGAGGTGGTCGAGGTAGAACAGTGATACCCAATAATCCAGACCCAGGAAGTCAAGAAGATGGTCCTACGCCACGCCCTGATCCCTCCAAGGACGGGTTCCCTTACCGGTTCAAGGGTGATAAATATGCTGTAAGTTTCCCAACAATCTATGTACAGCTTTCGAATTGCCACCAAACATATTGTCTTCGGGATCCAACGGCTAAAAGTTCCATTTTAGGTAAACTATGACCCAAACAAGGTCAAGTTTGTAGAGGCCCGAGTACGGTGTCAAAATATGAATGGAGAATTAGCATCCTTCCACAGCAAAGATGAAATTGATTTCGTGAAAAGTGAGTTGTGATCTACTAATCCCCTACACCCTGCTATCTTATGAACATCGTGTTGTAATAAGTCGAAAAAAAAAGATCATGAAATAAGCACGACGAAAATGAATTCCCTGTATGTGGGTCCCTTGTACTTGTGGCAAACTATTTCTCAGACTGGAGAGAGAGCCCTGCCCAAAATTTTTTTTTCTTTTAGTTATTCTGTCAGCTTCAAAATCACCATCGTTAGCATAGAGCATCCACTTTTTTGTCCAGATCAATGATTCCCTTCTTTCAGAACTACGGTTCGTGTTCCAACAAAGCAACAATTCCCAATTTCAAAGCATTATCTTCGAATTTTTTTTCCAAATTCTCACGAAGGATCCTCACGAAGAAATGCAGAGTAAGGTACCCCAGCCTAGCTCCGCTGGCCTATAGTATGTGGTGGACCTCTTTATTGAAAAGGGTAATGATATTGGTGGGAAATATGGGTGGGGCAGCGCTGGTTTATCCATCCTTTTTGTTCTTTTCTAACCGCTCTAGCCGGTTCCCATTCGTGGCCCATTTATATGGCAGCCATGACTGTCCTGCACAGTGGACAATCCACAACTCGAGCATCAGCCATGGGACACGGGATGGTCCGAAACATAGCTGCTCGTAGAAGCTTATATCGCCAGACTCGAAGCGAGTACTCCTGTGGGAGGGAATTTATGAGAAGATAAACGAAGAGAAGAGAAAAAGGAACCAAAATTTATGGAATGACACTGTTTGGTTCCTTCCCTTAGATGGAGAAAAGGAAATTAATAAACATCCTCCCCCAATGTTGATATCCTCAGCGCTCTCCTAGCCACTTCATAGCCGCTCGAAATAGGAGATTTGGCAAAAAGGGTTCTTAACAATTTGAGCCATGGTTGGGAAAACTGAGCTCCGGCTGGACCTACTTGCTCATTGGGGAGTAGCTTAAGGAATGTAGTCCAATATACTTTAGTTACTATCCACTTTCCATCGATTTTTTTTGAACAAAAATTTTCGAAAAATTTCGGACAGGGCTTTCCCGCCAACCTGATATATCATAAGAAACAGTCGGCCTATCATTATCATCCCTAACATTGCTCAAATATTCATGAGGCTACACCTCCACCTCATTCTTTTTAGAAGTCTCTTAGAGCTCAAAAAGCTGTAGGAACAGTGCGCATCGACCACCGCTCTACAACCTATAATGTTGTGTGTCAAGGTATCATGCAATCGAACTCAACCGTGATGGAGGACGCCTGGATAGGATTGGTCTACGATGTCACTGCCACTGGTACGAACACCAAATGGTTGGATGGAAGTCGATATGACTTCACCAACTACGCGATAGGCGAGCCAAAATACGATGGGACGGGACAGTTCTGTGGACAGGTGTGTTCGTTTAGACACTAGCACGTAAGGCAGACTTTCAAAAACCGTAAAACGTAAAACGGAAGGTCAAAAATGGGCGTAAAACGAAAAGCGTAAAGCGGGAAATTTCCTACAACATTAGCTCCTTGCAAACAATTTATGCATGAGTCCAAACTTCAAGACGAAGCGCTTGGTATTGCTGAGGTTCCAACCATAAAAACCCATCCCACGGTCTTGAAGGACCACATACGAAAAAATTAAATTCAATAACCACCGTCAAGTCAAAATTGGGACGTTCCCCGACCCACTGCAACTGGAGTTCTGGTAAAGGGGGAATAAAAGTAAAACTGTGGATGGCCAGAATTCTATAGATAATCACAAAAAATACGTTGGTTACTGAAATTAGAATCAGGTGAAGAAACTTATGTAACTTCAAAAGATTACGCTGTGAGTGTGCAGAACTTTTCAGACAGGCTCACTTACTCAGAGTTCTTCCAAGTTCCTTACTGATTGTGAGAACACTGATAATTATCTCATCAGTAGAAAGGAATTACTAATAGTCAGAAGACGTCGCTGGAGAAGAACATTTTGCGACCATTTTTCACACAACGGGCGACTTATTCGCATTGATTCCGCAGCTATTTCGTAGGGTTAGGGGTCACATTCCTTACTTCAACCTCCCGAACCTCCTGTATTTTTTGCGTTTTCCGGACTACATTCCGGAAAACGTAAAAGGGAAGGTCAAAATTGGCCGTAAAACGGAAAGCGTAAAACGAAAAACGGAAAATTCCGTACACCCCTGACTAATTGCCACTGTGAAAAAAGCTGTTCACAATAAAAAGAAGCTGAGCTACCATTTATTTCACATGAATTAGGGACGTGTCATCATCTATTTTGAAAATCTTACATATTACATGTGCTGGGTGAGAACGCACAATAACTACTTTACTCGATGAGTAATGGTGTCCATTACTATGCTGTATATGGTCCAACCTACATATAACCTGTCTCCGGGCACACAATCTTTTATCTCTCTAGGGTCTCTTTCCTTCAATCCTTACCTAAGCCTCTCTTTCCTGCGAGGGTACCTTTTACCGGTTCTTGTGTAATTAACACCACAGTAGTATTAGTTTATTGGTACAGAATAACCAGTAGGCGAGGGCGGCCGCGGCTTCCGGCTGACTCCACTGCGAACATCCCTGAAGCCCCAAACCATGGCCTTACATACACCTCTGATTCCCGCCATCACAATTCCTTGCGATCTATCCGAACGGAAAATCTCCACGCCATGTTGGGAGATCATTGGCCTCCTGCCTGCCGATAACAGAGTCACTCTCTGGCATCTCCATCAGCCACGACAGTAACAGAATAGCGACGCCCATACTTACAGGAATGGAATTTAGGACGTCGCCACACGCATCTACATTGAAACTGGTAATGTCCTTCCTGGGAAGATAGGCTGATCTCATTCGCGTACATATCATAGCGTCGCGGCTGGAGAAGTGGGGCGGGACTAAAGTGAAGATCGAGTAGGTCCCGCCACGCATTTAACGCGCCTATCATTTTAACACAGCAGATAGTAATTAATTCAGTTCTTCTGGCCAGCCAAGTTGGTAGGTGAGACTATTTACTGAAATGTGCCTGACGTTTCGACGGTAACGTCTTCTTCAGAGGCCCAGAAAAGGCCTAAAAGCTATTTGCGCTCTGAGCCGCCAAACGTCTCCTCTCTCTCTCTCTTTCTCTCAGTACTGACATAGTTCCAGTCACATCTGGAAATCGGTGGACATAGTGGTACGTTGTATACTTCTGCTCGGAGATTTCCAGATGTGGTTGAAACTATGGCAGTACTCACCGAGAGAAACGCGCAGAGCGCAAATAGCTTTTGGAACATTCTCAGGCCTCTGAAAAAGACGTTACCGTCGAAACGTAAGGCCCATTTCAATAAATAGTTCCACCTACCAACCTGGCTGACGCAGAAGAGCTGAATCAATTACTACAAGTATGCCCAGGTTTAAAGAACAAGGAACCTGGAGATTATTACAGTAGAGAGTCGTAAATGGTAACCGTGAGTGTAAATTAATACGTTTCAGATTGTTACCAATGGAGCCGAATTCTCTAAATGGAAAGTTGTTGACTGCAGCTCAGATGCGTACGTCTATGTGTGCAAAAAAACCAAGAGCGATAACAACAATGGTGGAGGTAAAACCAAGAAACCCAAAGTGCCCCAAGTGGTAACCCCAGCTCCAGAACCAGAAAATCCCACAGTGGCAACACCTCCAGACTCAAAAGATGACCCATTTATTCATCAGTTCGAGGATGACAAATACGCGGTAAGCTCTTCCAAAGTAATGTAAAGCCTTCCGATTGGCATCACCCATAGCGTCCCCGAGATCTCATGGCTGAACAAAAGCTGTTTCAGATTCAATACGATCCTAACAAGGTGACGTTCCTACAAGCTCGAATGAAATGTGAGGAAATGGATGGCGAATTGGCATCCATACACAGCAATGAGGAAGTTGAATTCCTGAAATGTAAGCTATAAACTTCCAATTTCCCTACAATCTGATATATTGCAAACCTCGTTTTGTAGAAAAGGTCAAAAATAGTCCATGGAACATACATACAACGCGGAAATATGATGCGGATTCCTTGCGTTTGTGGAAGGCTAGAGAAGGGGTCGATGGCGGCGACCCATCCACGGCCTCGAAAAGAACGCGGCGCGACCGCGCCGCTCGTGATGGAATTGTTGCTGTAGTGGCGAATCTGGGTTCTTTCGGTATTTCTTCGTCACATTTGATATTACCTAACAAGGAAACTAACCAACTATCAAGAGCACCCCATAGTATGTTGTCCTGGAGGGGATTTCCGGTCGAGCGACGCGGTCGCGCCGCGTGCTTTTCCAGGCATCAGAGGGGTTGCCGCCATCGACGCCCACTGTATGTAGACAAGGGGGTTTGTGGTAGAGGCTTGATTATCGCCGGGCTGTGCCCTATGATGGGTTAGAACTTTTCCGGGCACAAACGGGCATTAAAGCCGAGGGAGGCGGCGGAAAAGTTGCCACAAGGTTTCAGTGGCCCAAAAACCCGTGTTGTTGGTTAAGGTGTTTTGCGATCGAACTCAACCCTGATGGAGGACTCCTGGATAGGGTTGGTCTACGATGTCACTAACAATGATGCGGATAATAAATGGGTGGATGGAAGTCGATTTAACTTCTCCAACTACGCAGATGGCGAGCCAAGATACGTGGGAATGGGAGAATTCTGTGTACAGGTGTGTTGCTGAAGGTAATAACGCAGAATTTCCCCACATCTCCGGGAACGTTGATTGACTTTATTCCACAAAACCTACGGACGTACAAAGCCGTGGGTAGTAGAGGTGAGTGCAGAAAAAACATTTCCTTCATCCATTTAGCCATTTGGATGCCAAAGGCACCATTTTGAACAGCTTCACAACCATACTTCTTAACTTACGATTAGCTAGGAGGTAGTCCTAAGAATTTCCGGATTCAAATTAGCTACGTACATAGGTGATCTGTTTCATAGAGATTCTGAGCCTTCATTAAAGGCTCCTTTCTTTTCCTATCATTGTTCAAGATTTTCTTTCGTTTCTATTCATTTGCCCTTGTTTGATCATCAGCAATGTGTTTATCAATAAAATAAAATTTTAAAAAATTATTTCAGATGATTACCAACGGAGACGAATTTGGTAAATGGAAAGTTGTAAACTGCAGAGATAGTACCTACGTCTACGTGTGCAAAAAACGCAAGGAAGATCCCGGAAATGATCCAAATGAGCCACGAACTACATCAAAGATAGGCAGCTCTGAGGAAGACCCCAACAATAAGCCACGACCTTCATCAAAGCGAGTCAAGACGCGAAGACCAAGACAAACAAAACCAACACCAACACCAGAAATGTTCCTACCAGAAGACTACACAACAACTGAATCATACCCCGACGCTACTCAACCTCCCCATTGCAATCCAGCTACAGCAGATCCGGACGATCCCTCATGCAAACCTATATCCGAATACGATCCTATTGTAGAAGAAAAAGGCTGTTATCCAGTGTGATGGGCGGAGCTTTTCTTGAATGCCTTACTGTCAAACTCAAATTTTGTGAGAGTTACAGTGCATTTGTATAAATATTAGCTGCATTTCTGAGTTCTGTGACACTATGTGCACTTGATAGAATGACACCCCACTACAGGGTGGCGACTAAATACGTGCGCCATAAAAAGCGTTCGAATTTTATTTTTTGCCAATAACCATCCAATGGTGTCGATTTTTTATTAAAGAGCAAGACATAACATTTTATAATTACAAGGCATTTTTGAAGTGTCCGCCATCAGCTTTGATGCAGTCAATTCGTTCCTTCATGGAATCGATGGTGCGGCGCAGGTAGTTAACGACTAGATTGTTTTAAATTCTAATCAATTCTCTTCGCAAATCTACGAGGTTTTTCATATTTCAACTCCTAGGTTGCTCTTCCATAAAGCCCAAAACAGAAAAGTCCAATGGATCTAGATCCGGATTATTGGCAGGCTCACAAATCCTTCATTAAAAAGGAGCTGATTTTGGTCTCCAAACGGTGAATTGTTGTTTTGGCTCCATGTTTACACAATATTTTAGAAAGAAAAACTAAGCACGAACGCTTCAAACAATAATTAAAATGGTGTCAAATGTCACGCGCACGTAATTTTTCGCCACCCTGTATATCCGGTGTGGCGGGTACTTTTCCACTTTATTGGGAGCCGATTTTTTTGGGACAGTATGTTCCTCAGATGCTCTCGATTTAGTTGGGTAAAATTGTTTTGGACATTGTAATTTAAGAGTCTGCAGCAATGCAGAGGAACAACGCCACAGTATTGGGAGTACTACGCAAAGTAAGACAATGACGAGATGGATGAGGTGAAGATACAGGATCCAGGGTCTGCGTTCGCCGCTTTTGTGCCTGCTGATGAACGTTACTGGGATTAACATGGAGAGAAGGTCCAGGATAGATGCTATCTCCAAAATGGAGGACGAGGTGGTCCCCTGCCTTTGAGCGCGGTTTCTGCACTGTAGTTCCTGCGATGCAGTGTTCGGGGTTCACTGCATGACGTCCCCCGTGATCTCCTTCGGGTAGTCCAGGAAGGCTTCCGGCAACGTTTTGCATGAATTTCTGAGTCTCACGGTGCTTTTCTTTCCCAAAACCATTCACCCTCACACACATGAACGGAAAGATGACGTCATCCCCCAAACATCAGGATGTCTTGGCAGGGAAGCAAAACGGAATCCATCGATAGTCAAATGCAAAGCTGTTGGAAATTGACCCGTTTTAATCGCTTCAATAAAAATGCCGCCAATGAGCACAAAAAACAGAAAAATGGATGTGTACAGCGCAGAAACATTCTTCCTCCACCCTATCCAATACGAAATATGTAGATGTGGAGCGCTGTACCTAGAAAGTGGCCACCGAAGTACCGCAGTTCTGCGACTGGTCAATTCGGAGAACTGACCAATCGCAGATGCCGTGTACCACTGCCTAGGTACAACCCACATAAAGCGGAAGGACCAGCCCAAATTCTTAGTGACTGGTAGCGCTGAGCTGTATTTAATCGGGGTAAGCGGAGCAGGTTCAACCTTTCGAACCAGCAGCCGTATCCAACACACATATTTGAGCTGGAAGGGAAACCGCAGCGGGTACATATATCCGTTCCCACCTGTACTTATCCAGCTTGCTATTCAATATAACTCATCCATCCATGTGTTCAATTCTTGGCACAAGTGCGGTGTCATGACGAGAAACAGTGCGAAGTGGAGATGGAGATCATAAATCGTTATCGAGTGGAAATCGACCGGGTTAGGATAACCTGCGATGAAACGAGTGGATTTTCATATCTAAGGATGTTTTTTTATCCGCTACAGCGCCTTTACCCGACTGGATAAAGTATATTGGATACAGGCCCAGAACACGACTATGTATATCCAATGTTCTACACCGAATAAACTTTATTGTTATAAATCGAACTGTGAGAACAATAAAACAATCTCCCGCTTTCATACAACCAATCAATAAATCAATAGTGCAACGTCCTACTTCAAATTACTTCAACCTACGAAATCTAAAAATAAAACAAATGTGAAGTGTAAATCGACGGATAGCTCATAGACTCGGCAGCATGTCTCAGTCAAAAAAAACCATGTCAAATACTAGTAGAAAGAACCAGTAAGCAGTAAGGGATCAACAGCGAAAAGAACGTAGTGAAAGGAAAGGATCAACAAGAACAAATCGATACTGTCACGGACAACTAGCACAAACGAAGTGCGAGCGACGAACAGCACACAAAAATCAACAACGTCGCTAGGCGATCGAATGAAATCGTTGAATGACGGATGGTCGTCTAGTAGAGGCGTTTCTCAAACCTGAAACACACAACACACTTGCATTTTCCCGGGAAAACTCGTCCGAAATGGTGGAGGAAATCCTAGAGTAACCTGTACACCAGCACAAAATCTGGAAAGGCATGCAAAGAGAAGAGAGGTATACGTATGGAAGGAAAGAGAAAGTTCCAGAATCGGCAGCGAGAGACGCAGAGGAACAGGGGTGAGGGTCAGACGAGTAGAGAGAGTACTGCATGTACTGTATAAGTGCGATTCTCAACCACCTAACACAACAATCATCCCACCAGCAGCACCCGTAGCCAGATGACCATTTGAGCAGTAACGGGGAGCATTATGTTCTATGCCGTCAATGCTGGAACGATTTGCTTTGTGATTTACCGGGCGAGCGACAAAAAATCGTGCGCATGAGCGATAGTATGTCGCCAGCATTAGTGAATGTGTAGCTCATTGAAGGAGCCCAAGAGGTACGTAGCTTATCCTTCCTGCTCATTGTACAGTTGTTAGTATGGATGAACAAAAACGAGAGCGACAAAAAATCGCTCGCGAAGTTAGAAAAAATGGCGCGGGCGCAAGCGACGAGACAAAATATCCTCAAACGTGGCGAGTCCTAGCGACAGCGGTAAGGATATAGCCATGAAAAAAGGCCTGATTAGGGGATTTATAGAACGAGCATGGCGCAAGGGGGAGCAAGCGACAAGGCATCGCCTGGCGCAGTATGAAAAGCGATAAAAATCGCGTAGAAACACGAAAACACATAAGGCGTATGTTTTGCTAAGACTGGGTGTGCAGCAGGAAATGTAGCGCAAAAATTCTGACAGACTCGCTCACTAGATCAGCGCAAGGCTATGTGAGCGACAAAAGCGAGACTAAGCGGCAGCGACGAAGAGGGCACAAAATGCTGTGCAGAGCAGGGGTTTTTTTTTCAACTGAAAAACCACTTGGTCCAGTTATATGAGATCAAAGCAGGTAAGAAACCGCATGCAAAATTGGTGCTGCTATAAGATTTTATACAAAAGCGACAGTAAGCGACGCGTGCGAGCGACAAAGTGCCGATATGAATGAAATTTTCTACCTAGCATCGGTGCTCCCGGAATAAGAACATGTAGGGAAGAAGATCATGAGAAACTCTCCCACTAAATAGTACCACCTGGCGGGAACAAGCGACGAATATACTCGCTGAAGGGTGACGTGGACGTTAGAACTTAAAAATGACAGAAGAACATTCCCCGAATCGCCCGTCAGATTTACCTATAGCGATAGCGAGCACACGGGTTGTTCTGCGTTTCGTGGAGAATCACCGCTACAAACAACATTAGCAGTTTCAGCAGTAAAGCAGTCAGTTGTCTCTGCGTCTCTGACGACAGCATGCGAAAAAGTCTGAACGCTCAAACTTACGAGTGAAGCGAGTGCACGCCGCCTTCGAGTTGAGCGTTGGTCGAACGTCTTTCAAAGCGAATTGTGCCAGCGGTAACTTTTTCGCTGAAAAAAATCGATTATTGATCAGCTGGCCCGACTTCGACTTAATCGCGGCACTTACTGTAGCTCCTGCAGAGAGCGGACACCAATATCCTGGAAACCATGTTGCACGCCGCGCACCAGATATGGCAGGAATTTATGACACGAACCACGGTCTTTCATAGTCGCCGACACGCCCTGCGCGACTTTGATCTGGTCCGAGTCGCTGAATCAATCAATATGCATCAATCGCAGTAGACAGCAGATGTGCATCCAACAAGCGCTTACGCCGTGAAATAGCGGTCCTGACTGGAAGCATGGGCTTCCATTGCATCCAGTGAGCCCATTCCACGGTATTTCTTCACACGAACACCGCCCGGGCCCCAGAAGTACTCGCCAGGCGCCTGCACATTCCATGGTTATTGATCGATGCGACAACAAATCCTTCACACTCACCTCAGTCGTGGCCGCCAACAGGCCGCCCATCATGACGGCGCTGGCGCCGAGCGCCACCGCCTTGGTGATGTAGCCGACGTCACGAATCCCACCGTCCGCCAGCACTGGAATGCCTCTGGTCTGCGCGTACGACGCCACAGCATAGACCGCAGAGCCCTGTGCTCGGCCCACCGCCATTACTGTAATTACCGTAATTCGCTTCACGGAACAGTACACCTCTCTACTGTAACTTACTGTCTTGCGTGATGCAAATCGATCCGCTGCCCATACCCACTCGCAGTGCGTCGGCACCTGCGTCAATAAGTAGCTTGGCCTGTGCTCGGGTGACCACTGCAAAGTGTTTGAGTTACTGTAGCAAACGGGATTACTGTAGCTTTCGTACCATTTCCGGCCACCACATCCACTTGTGGGTAAGTCTTTTTGATATACTTGAGCATTTCAATTTGATATGAAGAGGAACCGTTCGAAGAGTCCTAGAAAAATCAATAAATCGATAAAAACATCAAGAACATCAAGGTAAAACGTCGCGCGCGCAAGCGACAACAATCTACAACTCAAAAGCAGCGTTTCTGTCCTACTGCAACTCGAAAACGTAATGTGGAAAGCCCTTGAATTTAAATGAAAACCTCTCCAAAGGACCACGACCACACAATAAGACGTAGGCTACAGCAGTTTATATTGGCGAATGACAAAAAGGCGTAAATGACAACTGTTTATACTCGCAAGCGACAGAAAGACATAGGCGACAACAGTTTCTAATAGCGAGCGACAAAAAGGCGTAGGCGACAACGGTTTCTACTGGCGAGCGACAAAAAAGCACAGGCGACAAAATTTTAACCTGGTAAGTGACAAAAAGGGGTGGGCGACAACGATTTCTTCTGGTGAGCGACAAGAAAGCGCAGGCGACAACAATTTAACCTGGCGAGCGACGAAAAGGCGTAGGCGACAACAGTTTAACCTGGCGGGCGGCAAAAAGGCATGGGGAACAACTGTTTATACTAGCGAGCGACGAAAAAAGAGCGGGGAAATTTCGAATAAATAGGCAAGCATTTGCAAAGCTGTGCAAATGCAGACAAAAAATCCATGCAAATACAAGGAGGAATAGTTGGAAACTCGTGAGCGAACCTAAGCGACAATGAGCGAGATGCGCGAGCGACTATAAGCTGGCAGAGGTGATCAAGTGCAGACTACAAAGCAAGCGTTCATAAGCGACAAAGCACACCGCCGTGTGTCCATGCTATAGTCCAAAGCAGTGAGAACAAAAGCAGCTCAAAAATGTGTTCAGTCCGTAGGCGACAAAAACTCGCCATCATATGCAGCAGAGCAGAAAATTTGAAAGTTGGCGACCTCATGCGAAGGTCAGCAACAGGAAGACGACAGGTATAACCGTAAGCAAGTGCGGCGACAGAGCAACTAGGAAACACTACAGAAAGATGTGGAAACCGTTCTCGGAGCAACATAAGGTCTATACTTGGTCGCGCGTCAAAACATCGCATACACAACAGAAACTCACAATGACAATGACGTCCGCGCCAGCTTCCACCAGCAATTCCAACGTGCGCTTTGATGTGTCCCTAGTGTTCACCGCTGCTCCGCACAGTAGTTGTCCCTTGGAGTCATAGGATGCCATCGGATAGTTGCGAGCCTAAACGGACTCCTAATCCGGAAAATAATCCGGGAAAACCCATAAAAAATTATTTCTCGAAAGTCTTCAAAGCTCAGCAAACCTTGAGCAGATCCGAACGACACAACAACGCAATCAACTCGCCTTTGTCGTTAACAATTGGGAGCTTACCTAAACTTCACGATCAATCAATACACATCTGAAGCACGGACGCAACTAGTTCCTACCGAGTCGATGATCTCTGAGCATTTTTTGAGCTTTCTCCATTGGAAGTGAAATATCGCCAAGCACCAGTTTGCTCACCTCAATCATAATCTGCAAGTGACTGGTAATTGATTACCAACTAATATGGGACAATTCGTAGCTAATGAAAAAATGTAATGACCTCAGTGATAGGTGTTCGTTTTTGGACTTCATCGTCCACTTCGATGAAGTCAAAGTCGCGTGAGGAGATCATGCCTGGAATTTTAGGATTTCAGTTGAATAGCAGCATGTGCTGCCTTAGGCGAATAGCAGCACATGACGATTGCTGTTCGTAGAATTTGAAATATTCTAAAGAGCTGAGCTCCAAGAAGTAAAGAATACAATATTTCGTGTACTAGCTCGCTCCAGTCTATTTCTTCTCTATTGTATCCCCCACCTTCGCCCGCCCCTACCCCTCC
>JARK01001346.1:430376-460129 GCA_000688135.1 Ancylostoma ceylanicum
CTCCCACTTTCTGCGGCCGCCACTGGTGCAGATCTATGTATTTAATTATTTGGTTGTGTGTTTACTTACCATTTGTTTACAAATTCAACTCGCTCGCTTAAAACAGTCTGTTTGTAACGCGGCTGTAGTTGAGTAGTCGTGCAGATAACCTACTTCTCTTTTATTCCTCTTTATTTGCTGCACTCTTTCCGCACTTCTTTCTCTCTTCTACCTTCCCAACTATTTTGAAACCGGGACGACGTTATTGAATTGCTCCGGGAATCGTACAGTCGCAGCCGTAAAGCTTAGGAATTTTCGCGTCATCCGCCGGATTTCAGGCATTTTCACGCAGCCTCTCCGAGAGTGAATGATTCTCAAAAAGGAATGCACCGTGAGGCTCAGAAATTTATGCAAAACATTGCCGGAAGCCTTCCTGGACTACCCGAAGGGGATCACGGGGGACGTCGTGGAGTGAATCCCGAACACTGCATCGCAGAGGTTGCATAGCAGAACCTGCGCTTAACTTTGGATCTCCAACGGAGAGGAACCAGCGACAGGGACGGATTGCAATCCGCCGCTCTAACCACTGAGCCCTCCGGGCTAATTTTTGTGTTTGTCAGATAAGTTCCACGGTCGTGTGGGCAGGCAGCATAGTATTTGCAAAAGCTGGGAACCGAGACGGATTCGAACCCTTGATCACCAGATCGACGATCAACTGCTCTAACCACTATGCTACGCGTACACATCTTAACAATTTGCGCGATCCACTCACAAACCAACCACTTTGTCCACTTACTCAAAAAGTTGGCGGGTGTGGACGCTTGGTTACATATTTACACATTTTCAACATTGGTAACTAACCTTTCCTATATTCATTTCAGCAGCTGTATCAATACAAATTCTCAATAAAACAAAAAGTGTTCTGTCTGGCTAATAGTGATACTGTGCTGGTTATGAAAAAAAAGGAATGCGGAAGGTTGGTCCAGAAAGTCCAGAGGATTCAGATTAGGTCAATTTTTCAAGGATTAGTATACTGGGAGCGGAACCACCCAACTTAGTAGACATTTATGAGGACTCCAATAAGAAATCATGGTTTCCAACGAGTTTGGTATTGGGAAGCAAGAACAACAAGCAATGCGAAACCATACCAATTAAAAAACAAAGTATTTAGACCAAAATAAAACAATAATGATAGAAACAACCATGGAATTCCCCGAATACATCCTTCTCGCGAACATTGAATTTGTACTGAATTTGTACTTCCCTGTCCCATGGAAAACACCAAGGACATCATAATTAATTTTTCTCTCCCACGATAAACTACGAAAGAGCACAGTATCGCTAATAGCCGAACGGAACCCCTTTGTTTTGCCAGGGTCAACCATGCACCTTGAGCTCAACTCTCAAAACAAGCCTAAGGCAAAGCCTAAACCTGCCAACAGCGTGTTTACATCCGCTTCTCCAGGCTCTATTCCAATAAACTAAAGGGCAATCCCATCGGAAACCCATAATGCTTGGAGAGTGTAAGCCTCTCCAGCTAATCCTATGTAGGCTTCTAGAAGCAATCTATCTGGAGCGCATGTACTTCACGTATGCAAAACTCATAAACAAAAGTTCAAACTGTTCAAACAACAGAAAACTTTATTAGGAAACTGGAGAGAACACTCAATAACTTCATAACAAGGAAGAAAAACGCGCATAATTTACCCATAAAAAATAAATATCTTAAATACGATATTCTTTAGCGACTTAGAGAGTAAGCGAGAAACATGCGATAACAACACCCAACACGCCTGTGGAATGGGATCAGTGAACTAAAATAAATTACGTTGAAAACGAGTCAAAATCCACGAACAGAACAACGGTGCTAAATCTCCCACAAACACTGATACCGTAGTCCCGAGAAAGGATCACAGTGGTTCGTAACAGAAAGCTGTGGAGGGCCTCACAGTGAGGCGAGCAGTGACTCAGAGCGCGTGCGCGCATCATTCACTTTCTGCGTGAACTGTGTGTCTTCCGTGCTGGCGGATTTCTGCTGGCTCTTCTGGACGCTGGTGATGTAGCCATCCAGGGAATCCATGATCGCCTTTTCGTACCTGAGGAGTTCTTGCGCCTAAAAACAAGCAAGAGCGTTACTTTATAGAGAAACCTTGCAAGTTTCCAGTGTGATGAATCCATTATGAATTCAAAGCAATTGTGTTACTAAGAACCTGCTCTCACTCTCAGAACTCTCCTCGCAACTCAATTTATTTGAAATAACACTACCTAAGACTTTCGCAAGAGCAGTGTGAATGTGGGACACCAATCAAGGTCAATAAAGCCACGAACTATGGTCTGGAATATATAGCGCGATACAAGGAGATTTCAAACATTACAGCACCGTTGTAAAGGCGAAAAACGAACGAGGAACTCGTTTCCCGATTTTGGAAAGGACAGGAAAAAAGCGAAGTTTAGCGAATTCGTTTGGCCAAATACCGCCTAATCGGGCAGAATTTGGAAGAACGCACTTCCCATAGTCAGAGTATAGTTTCCAAACCAAAATGTAGAAAAAAAATAACAATGATTTTTCTTTTCAAAAAAAAAAACCAAACACTTGGGAGATAGTGTGCTGAAAGCTCTCTAGTCACATAATTCGCTCGCCTTGTCATAAGCATCCTGACTATCCTCCTTCAGTGATGCAATCGCTGTAGTCAGCTTCCCATTTGCGTCAGCCCGTTCAGCCTCGAGCTTCTTCTTGCCATCCTTAAATGAAGCACTTTGGACTACTTCAAAATGAATTTTTCGGCTTAGTTACATACCTGCAATGCCGTAACATCACGCGATGACTTGTATTGGCTCACAGCATTGAGAAATTGCGAAAAAGCACGGTTTTTCTTATCAACCAGTTGCGCTAGCGACGATACTTTGCCTTGGATACGTTCGCGTGCCTCGCGTGCAGGATCCTGAAATCAAAAAAAGTGCAATGTGCCCTTTCAATCACGAGAAAAGCATCTATGTTCAGAAGAAATATCCGTAAAAAAAGCAATATATCGTCGAGAAATGATGGCATGAAGAGGGGAAGCATCGAAAAACAATGTTACGTTTCTGTGACTCTAAAATTCTGACTAGCAACAAGAACCCCCTGTAAAATTTATTAAGGTGGCAACCCCTTCACAAAAAAAGAAGACTTTAATAGGGATAAAGCAGGACGATGTGGAAAAAGTGGTTAAACTCACCGCTACAATCGTGAAGTCGAATCGCACATAGATGATGACAACAGTGAACAGAGCGAAGAAGAATGCTGTCGCCAACAATGGCTCACGGATCATTTGCGAAAACTCGAACTCGTAGAACAACTGAAAACGAACAGAAAAGGTGAATAACCGTATGAACGCATATTTCCTACCTACATGCAATTTTTTTTGATACTTCTTCGATGAAACTCCGAAATTCATTCACAAAATGATTATGGAGTCAAAACAAGAGTGTTACTTAGATAGGCACTAACAAAGGGAAAGAGAAAATAGAAAATTCAGGGCAATGATTGCCAGAACAAGTTTTAAAAAATAAAGAAACACAAAGAACACCTGTAGCGAAGCAGCCAAATACGCTTACCCGTAACCAGATCACAGCATGTAGTAGAAACCCAACTAGTGCAACGTGATAAAATCAACAAAAAAGAAACGTCCGACCACTGACCGTGAAAGACTGGATATGTTCCGGAACAAGATTCTCCTTCTGCAGCACAATGACAGTTCTTCCGAACGTATCCAGATAGGTGGCTCGCACTTCATCAGGTCGACGATCCATAGTATATGGTGTGGTGAGTCTGATCTTCCTAAACAAAGTGGAAGGTAGCTTAGCCAGTCAGAAGCAAGAGATGCTATCTGACCTCTAAGTTGAAAAAAGCGAGACTGATAGAATTAGTGAGAACGATTCAGATTAAATGTCACATAAAACATTCATTATTTATTATTATAGGACTTACAGGGACCCGAGTAAGTATCATCGTGACGGAAAGAGGGGCGTGGTTAGGCGGCTCTGATTGGCGCATTCAGACAGCCCGACACGCCCACCTTTTAACTCGAACGGCGTCAATCCCGTAATAAATGATGTATTTGGGCTTGGCGCCGTACGAGTCAAAGTAGGGGGGCGTCACGGGCAGCCTGAATGTGCCAATCAGAGTCGCCTGGTTACGGCCTTTCTTCCCCCACGATGATATACACCTTACGGACCATGAAGAAGACCAACTATTATTCCCTATGGCTGTTAATTGCTTCGGTTCAAAACCCTTCCATCAAGATTTTAACAGTGAGAAGGGACCATTAGACGATATTATAAAAATTTCTCAACTCACTTGACCATCTCTGGGAGAATAATCTTAGTTGTTAGCTTTTCAACGACAGCATTATCAAACACGTGGTCCAGAACCCGCATTTTCAGCGCATACTCATTTCCTTTGTTATATAAATATTCGAACGAAGGGACATTGTAGCCAATAATGTACGAAGTTCGCCATCCACCAAATAGTGGGAACCTAGAAAAAAGACAAGAAATGAGCAGTGACCTGAAATTATACAAAAGTGCTATTTTAACCTTGGTTTGATATCAACGTCTACGGAATCAGCACGGAGTCGCACAGCCGACGTGGAAATGTTTCCAATCTCATCTCTATAGTAGATGTCCTTGGCAGATGCTGGCAAAACGGTCTGAAATGTGAACAAGGAATTCTAGTGGCATTTCACAATGAGAAAATGGTCCATCTTATCGAAACCGAACAGTTTTTAAAGCAATGAGGTGGAAACACCAAGAAGTTCCAACTAACTTCTAAAGTCAGAGATCAAAAAGTCGGAGAAAAGGAAGAGTTTGAAAGCAATAACATAAAATAAATAGCATTTCTCTACTTTGAAGTTAAATTGCGAGGAAAAGTAGCCAGTAAGTTCTCATCACGTCTTCCGGTTTGCAAACCTACCGTGAACTGCAGCAAAGCGGGCTGTCGTCGTCCTCGACGATCCATATGGTGTTCAACGCGAGAGAAAGACCCCTAAACGTAGGAAGTTTCCAACTTTTGGGAAGGCAAAGATGAATAAAATCCAAGAAGAGGGGGATTCATGGACCTTATTGTTCCAACACGTCCAAACCTGGAGCGCTGGTCAATCACTTCAGCGTCACAGAATACCGCCTGTCTGGTCTGCCGCGCCACGCCGGCTATGAAATGCGGCAGAACAGCTGGATACTGTGGTCGTCGGTATTGATGTTTTACTTAATTTTTCACCCAAGCGTTTCAGAATGAAGACAAAGACACAAAGAAAACTGCGGAGGACACCGCTCGACAACCACAGCATCCAGCTGGTCTGCCGCGCCGCGTAGGTGGTGCGGCGCGGCAGGTCAGACAGGCGGCATTTTGTGATGCAGAAGTCACTGACCTGCACTGTAGCTCAACCTATCAATGTTGTTCAGTATGGAGACTTCAAAGATAATGGAAATTATTCACTCAAACGTTACCTTCAACTCGGCTCCTTTGTGCACCAACTCAATGTACTCCTCTACAGCAATGTTGCCCCAATGGGAAATCTCGATAGTTCTTTCAACGACAGTAGCCACCACGAACGGAGCATTGTTCTCATAATGGATCTTTATAGGCTTCTGGAAAACAAATATTGTTCCATTACATAAACTCCTGAAGGGTGAATTGAATAACCTTGTTGAATGCTGGCTGATCCTTGTATGGTCCATAAACAACTCTCTCATTCTCTTGGTTTGTTGGTGCAACTTGAGTGACCGACACAGTTTTACCAGAACCGAGTTTTACCGTGGTCTTCTCCTGAGCAACCGGGTAAGGTGCAGCATAGTGCGCATTGCCATGGTAAAGAACAAACCTAAAAGAATAGGCGTTCGCAGCGGGAAAAAAGGCAAAAAACCCAAACCCCTTAGGAAACGTTATAAAATACTCATATGGTAGTTTCGTTTCTAAACGATGAGCAACATATGATTGCTCAATAATAGAAACTTGATCATGGTAGTAGAAAAACTGGAAGAAAAGCCAATCACAGAAGCAACCGAAAACCTACTGATTTTCGTTCTGAGCGATCTTCTCCGGAAGCGGTTTCAACATTTGTATCAACCTGTAGTCAACCTTTAATTTTACTTCTCCATCTTTGGGAACGCGTTTCAGGAGCTCGATTTTGTACGTCTGAACTGCGGTGTTTACTTGCAACAGCTACAATCCATGAAAAATATAAAAAAGAACGTACAATAAAGCCTTGCTTCTCTCCCGGCTGTTTGAAAACCTTCAATTTGCCTTTGTTATTACCCTCCTGTGCTGAAATGTAGGAAAGATGATCGTTTTCTTCGCTGGTGAGGAGCACTTCAACAGAGTTAGCTTCTGATGTTCCCGTATTCAAAAGCGTCAACTGCGATGTAACCTTGACGATCTGTAATAAATCGATTAAGTTTGCTTGACGCATTTCAAGCAACACTAACACAGCTTCCATGTAGCATAGGGCGTCAAATTTTGTGCAACAATATTATGTGCAGTGGGTGTCAATGGCGGTGACCCGTCTGCGGCCTCGAAAAGCACGCAACGTGCCTCTTGAGCAGGAATCCTCTCCAGGACAACAAACTATGGGGTTTTCTTGATGATTAGTTAGTTTCCTTATTGGTCAATATCAAGTGTGAGGAAAACTATGAAGAAACTCCAGGCTCGCCACTGCGGCGATGATTCCATCACGAGCGGTGCGGTCGCGCAGCGTGCTTTTCGTGGCCGCAGAGAGGCCACCACCATCGACGCCCACTGCATGTATAACGGTACCTTCTATTGGAAAATCACTTGAAAAGTCACTTGATTTACCAGCTACACGCATATAATGAAAATCCAAACATTACCAGTTCCTAATGAGAAAAACTCTTACACTCCTTGTTAAAAACGCAGAAAAACCAGAACTGATGGAACACCTACCTGTGACGTCAGATCGATGGTCCTCTCAACGTTGACCACCTTCCAGTCAGCTGCAAGCGTCGCACCCACCAAGAGGACCAGTGGAAATACCCGCATCCTGAAGGATAAAATACCATTCGAAGTGAGAGAATACAGAAGGAAAAGAGGCGAACTGAGAAAATTGTCGGATGAGTTCATCCAACCAAGGAAATGTCCAGAAATCGAATCGAAAGCGAAGCAAAACATAAAATAGCTTTTTTTATGCCATCTATTCACTTGATTTACCAGCTACACGAATAGTGAAAATCGAAACATGTAATGGAACTGAAGGAAAAGATTGCTTTACGATATATTTGATGAAAAATACGAGTTGCTAGGCTGATTGCGAGATTTTTCGTGGAAGGGTAGATGGAAACAAGGCGAACAGAGCGGATTCCTTGCTTTTATTTATTTATTTGAAAACGTCATATTACCATTAATCCGTCCTAGGTTTTGACGAATTAAGGATATCGTTCTCGGCTTCTGGAAGCTTTCTTTGCAAACAGTAGTTATATCCAAGAAAAGTCAAAGTTCTCTTTCATTAATAATGGAGAAGCAAAATAGTAAAGTGACCTCCAAAGTCTTACCAGAGGAAAAATTTTGTAATAGTTTATAAGCATTAAAACTCTAGCGAATCGCACTACGAAACGCTCAAATAGAAAATGTATTGTTCAAAAAAATTGTCAAATACTCCGGAGTGATAATTGCAGTACTAATGGGGCGGAAACTCGTCCATCAATGACACGTCATGATTGAGCTGCGGCTCGACTGCGGCATGGTGCACGTCGATTCAGATGAAATTTGAAGAAGATGAACATCTGCAGACTCAAGAGAGTTCTTCACAGACACAGCTACTGAGGAATGAACAGAAAAAAATCATAAGCCCTTGACTTTAGAAAACTTGGAAAAAGCACTTGAATTTCTCTGATGAAAGCAGGTTAGACAAGAAAGGTCCATTCACCCAAAAATTTCCCTAAATCGTGTGCTGGAAAACTGTAACCTATCCAAAGCCACACTTTCTTTTAAGTTTCACAATTTATTTTTGCAAAGGTGCACAATTCGAAGCATTCCCTCAAATTCTAGCTAAAGCTACTCGCAAAATTGAGGTTGAAGTCAATTCTAGTAACAAAACAATGAAAGAATGGCTAAAAGAACCCTGGGTTAGTAGTGAAATGTTTAGAACAAGACCAAAAAGTAGTATTACCAATTTGGACGAGTTTTCGCGTGTTGCAGATCCACGTTTTTACCGTAGTCTTTATTTGTCCGTGTCGGGACCATTCGCTCCTCAACTCAAAATGATGATATTTGCAAATTTTGCTGATTTTAAAACAACGCTTGCTTTTTCGTAGTTTTTTGAGTGAATTTAGTGCTCCCGATGATTTACATCCTGGGAATGGGAGGCGAAGTTTGTGTGAGCCACCATAACTCCAGGATTTCTCAACTGTATTGCATTGAGGCGGTCCTTATGCTTTTCCTGGCATTTCTTTTTGTTTGTGTGATATTTCTGAGAGAGATCGAGGACCATTCTTCTATTCTTCTTGGATCACAAGTCGTCTACTTTGCTTTGGAGTTCTGCGTGGCGAGAGAGATGATTGATTTCCTTTGTTACAGGCACTTTAATGGTAGCAATTTCCATGTTTTGTCCAGTTGTCAGATTTATAGGGGCACTTACCGAGTAAATTTCTTGCTTTATTCTGTGGGTTTATAAAATTAACCATCAATTTAGTCTGTGTTTCAAATTAAACAGCAATAACCTGGGTTACCACCAAGGATAAAATGAAATGCATTGATGACTGGATTTAATGGATCTCGTTTGGACTATCAGTTCAGTAATGACTTTGCGTTACTATAATGTGTTTCACTAGGGATGATAGTTGAGAAGACAGTAGAGAGAAAAAGAACGCGAGAAAGTGTGTAGTAATTGGAGAGGAATTAGAGAGTTGTTTATTGTCCGCACGGATACTCAACTATCATCGTCTTTGAAACAGACTCCACGTGGCGATTTTCAAACCAGGCTTTTTTCCAAGAAAGATGTTCCTATGTTCGAGAACAAGAACGCAAGCACTGAACTTCAAAATCATAAATTTTTTTCGGGGGAAATTTTATCACGTTGTAGTCCTTCGATCGCTTTTTCCGCTTCTTGTTGTCATCTTGTGAATAATCCTACCCTGTTCATAATCTCTCTCAGGTCACATCTCATCAGCGTAATGGGCAAACAACGCAGAGGAGGACTCCCGTACCTAAAAACGTCACTGAGGTTCGACTGGGACTCTGGACGTGGGGTTGCTGCAGCAGAGCAGAAGGCTCTGCTCTCAGACGTCCTCAGCCATCTAGAGGGAAGCGGATGTCGCAGTGATTGCCTCGAACCTTCCTCTTCTACTCAGTTCTCCACCTTTGTCAATGACACAGTTGGTTTCGGGTTACAAGCATGTCTGGATCTCGTTAAAACCGATTCCTCACCGATAGTTTTCTTGGATTCATCATGCCCTCGGCCCAGTGCCGTCGCGAATGCCCTGGGGCTGTACTTCAACAACTACGCTGGAACAGTTCGCACATACTGCTTGCAAGGAATCGAAGAGGAGATCCTGAATCGGCTGAACAGAAGGGCAAATGCCGTTGTGTTGAGGAGTTGTCCAGAAGAGCTGAGGACGCGGTTGGAGTCTACTTTAAAAACAGTACAGGTGCAGGCAGGAAGGTCTAGTGGTTCGTATACACCTGTCTCATTGATAAAATCACAGGGTAAAGCCGCTAAGGTGAAATAGTAGATTTATCTGCTTTGCTTATGGATTTATTTCAAACCTTCCTCCTCTTTTCATATTTGAGAAATCAATTCATATGAGTCAGTGTTGCTTGTTAATTAGTTGTTGTAGACATTTTTCATCTGAATTGAATTGATAAGACTACAGTGAAATCCAAACGACCGTAGAGAAGGTGCGGGACTGCGGCGCGGCGTTCTTGGGCAGAGACCCAGGGGCGCTCCTTGTTCCAGCATGCAGAGCCCTTGTGTCTCTCACCAAGAACACCGCGCCGCGATCCCACCGCTTGTCTACGGCCGTTTGGAGCTCATTGTACCTGTTTATTTTTTCTTCAGCTCATGTTTGTTAGTTAGGTTAGAATAGAATTGTAATTGAAATTCCAACTTTTCTTGAATATCTCGTGCCTCACAGTGATGCTGTGGTGTTATCAGATATCTGTTGATAATTTCTGTTTTCGCTTCGTTGATTGTTTGATTCCCCGGGTTTTTGCTGGAATAAACTCATTCACTAATGTTCCAGTGACGGGAGATGGTCGCCCCAGCAGCAGCACAGGAGAAGGCGAAAGAAGAGAAGCCAAGCAAAGATGAGAAAAAGAAAACTGCCAAAGAAGAAAAGAAAGATGAAATGGTAAGCATTCCTCCGGATTTATCATTCATTTTGTTCTTGAACTTATGCTGGAAATGGACACTTTCAGACAGAAGAAGACAAAAAATTGGAAGAGGATCTTAATATGCTGGTGCAACGCCTCAGTGTAAGTTTATTAAGCTTTGTGTTGTTCTTACGGTTCCTTTATTCAAACCCTCAATCTTGCTTTGTGTTCGCTTCTATTTCCTTAGTCATCCCTTCTCTACCCTTTTCCCAGAGTTTCCATCTCATTTCTCGTGGTGGCATGCTCTTTTAAGGCTATTTATCTCTGTAAAGTTTGAATTCTGCACGAGCTAGCATCCCTATATCTGCTAGGCTTCTTGTTTTCCCTCCTTTGGCTGTTACAGGTGGTCCGTATAGGTAATATTGAGTATTTTCAAGGAAAATGACGCTAGTTTATACCAACCATCGCTGGAAACTATGCGAACACTTATCCGAGCGTCCACCACTTCCATGACCTCTGTTCCAAAACCACTTAAGTTCATGCGGCCACACTATGCTAAAATGAAGCAAGTGTTCGAGAAAATGCAGCCAGGACCCACAAAGGTGCGTTTTTCAAAGTATTTTGCTGTCTTTGTCCTACTGTTGTTTAATTTGAGTCCTATCTTCAGAGTTTATGCGCAGATATTATATCAGTGCTAGCTATGTGTTCGGATGAGAAGAGTGATTGCATCAATTTCCGTATGAAGGTGAGTTGTTTTCGGATTCTGCCAATTTTCGCTTTATTCGCCACTTCTGTTTTTCTACCTTCCAAGCTGCTTTAATATATGATGGAAATGTTATTGACAGGGCATGCACGAACCTATAGGAGACTGGGGACACGAATATGTCCGGCATCTTGCCATGGAAATGTCTGAGGAATGGAAACAGGCGTCTGATGGATCAGAAAAGAGCAAAGCCAGGTAACTAGCATCTTTACGGAACGTGGCGAATGCTTAATTAACAACTTTGCAGACGAAACGAGCTCCTTGTACTTGCCCGAGATATTGTCACGCATAATATGAAGCATAATGCTGAGGTAACGTAATATTAGGTTGTTGCAAAATCGATGTCGGATTTTTCGACCACGAACTTTAGAATAATGCTTTGAGATGTGAAATGGTGCTTCCATCAAACTTTTTGTGCTCCTTCAGAAGCCCGTTTCTTCCTCTTCCTGCCTATTCATTTTTGTTCAGATATGCCCACTTCTACTGTGGTTTTCGGGCTTGAATCAAAATGTACTCGTCTGCTAAAATTCGACCCAAACTGTTTCGTGGATTCGAACTCTACAGAAAGAGAGTGGTATGGACATGAAATGTTGCCAATCTATGCAGGAGGGAATCCTTAACAAAGTGGTAGGCCAGTGTTGGCCCAAGTCATTTAGTATTGGAAACACGTGCCTCAGAGTTATGGACAAAAATTCGATGACGTCAACGCCGTTTTGAAAGTACTGGTAGAAGCTATCACCAGGAGGGACGTTCAATATCTCGGAGGTGGCCTTGAGGTTCATTAATCCATTATTTCTGGGGTCGTCGGAGAAACGAGCATGATGGAAAAACTGGACAAGTGGATCCAATTCGATTATCCTCCAGAATTTTACAGTGGCTCAAGACCACACTTTTCACTCGAGACGCTCTGGAAGTAAATGCAGGCGGAGATCAAGACTCTTAAGTATTTGCCTGACTCAGCGGACTGTTCCCCTACCGATGACCACAAATTCAAGCGGTGGGACACATCTCTGAGAGGAAGAATAAGCCGCAAAAATACGTTAGCTCAAAACGATCTCGCCGCTTTTCCTGGTTCCGAACAGCTTGGCTTTAGGCCTAGTGGAACGAAAACTTAGCGGAAAAATGGCGAAGATGTGCTGATTCAAATGAGCACTAAAGCGGCAGAAAAGGTTCAGTTTTTGCCGAGTTATAACAATTCAAAGTCCAACTGTCAAAATCCGACATCGATTTTGCAACAACCTAATAGTTATTGTTATTACTTCTGCTCCATCATATTGCGAATCTGTTAAGGTGGAAGCATGCGATCTCTTGATTGAGATTGAGCGACTGGACCTCCTTATGGAGTATGTTGAAGACGTGGATCATCAGCGCGTATGCCTTTATTTACTGAGGTAAGTCCTGTGAGACACATAGTGCTAGTCATTCCGATATCACGTCTTAACTGAAGTCTGTAGCCTCTTGTTGCAGTTGTGCTCCATTAACGCCTGATCCAGACAATATCATACTCATTCGAACTGCGAAGGACATCTACTTGAAGTATAAACGCTATCTTGAAGCCGTTCGATGTGCTATTATGTTGAATGATCCGGCAGAAATCAAGAACATCTTCTCAAAAACGAATGACTTGTGAGTTCTCTCCTTTTTCTCTATTATTTTTTTTTGGCGAAAAGGAGCTGCGGGGAGGGGCCACCTAGTAAGTAGTCGTCGATTTTACTCTGGGAGCCCGTACCCAAACGTGAGGTAAAGTAGCGTAAGGTAATGTATGAGCATGATTCTATAGTTTTACCTTTGGATCTGTTAATAGCTTTGGTTTCGTACACCATCCTTTTAGAAAACAAAGCTGTTTCATAAGTTTCCCTCTGCACTCATCAGTGAAGTAAACTAAACCCATCTTCAAGCATAATTTGAGCCTAACCCTAACCATGAATGCTCCCTCCATCCCCAGCAACTCCTTTCTCTCTTTTCTTATTCGAACAGGTTTTTTTTTTGCTTCAATGGTGGTGGTTTCATTCTAACTTGCTTTGGTACAGGTAGACGAAACTGGTTCGTGTGATCATGGAAGTTTTGACTACCTTGTGCTAAAGACTTCCATCTGAATCCTTGCAGCTAATAAGGATGGTTGACGGCACTATTCTCCCATTTTCGGACGAAAACTCCCTATGTTATAGTTTCCTGTTATCAAATACTGCAATGGTATTGGAAATGGGAAACCTTTGATGATTTAAGATTCATCTAAGACCAACTGGCAAACGAATATCCTCAGCAATTGAAAAAATCATCTTTTTTTCAGGCTTCTGCAAAAACAAATGGCCATTTTGCTCGGTAGACACCAGATTTTCCTTGATTTCGAAAACATGGCCAACGGGGAGCAACTAGGAGAGCTGAACTCGAATGCGCATCTATATGAATACTTCCATTCTCTTGCGCGAGAACTGGATATCATGGAACCAAAAACCCCAGAAGGAATCTACAAGAGCCACCTGGAGCATAGTCGTATGTGTTTTTCCTTTTTTTAGATATCATTTTCCGTTCTACTGAAGGAAAAATTGGTGGTTTATCCTGGATTCCAGGTCCATTTGGAAATACTGCAGCCCCAGACTCCGCTCGCATGAATCTAGCTGCTGCTTTTGTCAACGGATTTGTCAACTGTGGATTTGGAGTGGACAAAATGATGGCTGAAAGTGAAGATGCCAGCAAATGGTTTTACAAAAACAAGGAGTATGGTAAGTGAATATGGTGTTTATTTCGAATTGTTACTGTAGCATAATCGTTGTAATCAGGCATGCTCTCTGCTGCTGCTTCACAAGGTCTTGTATGGAGGTGGGATATTGACTCAGGTCTTGGTCAATGCGATAAGTTCTTGTATGTGAATGACGACTTCATCAAGGTTTGTCTTTTGTTACTTGTGAGCCGAGAAATGAGCAGTGAATGTTCAATTTTAGGCTGGAACATTGTTAGCTATTGGAATAATTTCCTCCGGAATTCAAGATGCGTGTGATCCAGCTTCTGCGCTGTTGATCGACCATATCCATTCGGAAAGGTAGTTCACTTTCGATTGGAGGCTCTATTGTCACTTACAACCTCAAGTAGTTTTTTTTTTTCCAGAGCTGTTATCCGTGTTGGGTCAGTGCTTGGCCTCGGTCTCGCTTATGCAAACTCTAAGAGGGAAACTGTCGTGAAGAATGAGGAAGGTGGAGTGATCTTCGAACTTAAAAAGGTAATTATTGCCTGCATATGAGAACACGCATTTGTATGGGTGTACAGAGACTTGCTTGGGTACTCTTTGCTACTTTTTTCGATTTCATTGGGATTTGTCTCTCTTTAGACTATTCCCATCAATTCTCTGATGTTTTTTTTCTCTTACCGACATTTCGCCTTGTAATTAAATTGTTTTTTATAGAAATTTCAACATAAATGATTTTCAGGTGCTCACTGACACCAAGCCGTCGGCTACCAGTGAAGTGAAGGGCCTAACAGGCCTAGCTCTTGGTCTCATCATGGTCGGTACCGCTGATCATACTGTTGCAATGGAAATGCTGCAAACCCTTATGGAACGCAGCGAAGCAGAGCTCAGTGATCCTAACATGCGGTTCTTGGCGCTGGGAATCGCCTTGATTTTCCTTGGTGCGTTTTAAGGATTTTTCAACTTCAAGGGGCTTTGCTACTATGTTCCCAATGGTACCGGGGGAGGGGAGGGGTGGGGGGTGCTTTTGACCCCTTTCACTGATGATGCTTTAGTAACTAAGGTCTAGAGAGGATTCTGTGTTTGAATCCCTGTTGTAGATCACATATTTCTATGCCATGTTACTTTATAGGAACCCAGGAGAAGAGCGAAGTATTTGTGGAATCACTGCGTTCGTTGCCAGAACCCTTTGGTCCTATGGTTAGTACTATGTCTGGTAATTTTTTAGTTGTCCTCGTTTACTCATCGCTTACTGTTCTGTACAGTAACGATGCTTAGAGGTAGGGTGAGATCACGTCATGGGATACTTGCATTCAAGCGGCGAATTGATCTCCATGCTAAGTCCAGCTCAAAATTTGACCCACACGTGTTTTAGGTGTCTACATTGGTCGATGTCTGTGCATATGCTGGAACTGGTAATGTACTGAAGATCCAGAAGTTGCTACACATGTGCTCAGAGCATTATGAAACCGAGGATAAGAAGAAAAAGGTGGATTTTTGATGGTTCTGTATTGTTCATTCTGTCACACTGCGGTTCTTAAATACAGTGCTCTTCATGGTTTTACTGCATTGTGTGAAGAAAGCCAGCCTAAATCCATGCAGTTTTAGAAAGATGACAAGTCCAAGAAAGAGACCAAAGAGAAAGACAAAGACGCGAAACCAGATTTATCTTCTCAACAAGCTGTTGCTGTTATTGGAATAGGCCTCATTGCTATGGGTGAAGATGTAGGGTCCCAGGTGAGAATTTGCTTGAGAGAAGTGTCAGACGAATTGCTGGCGATTTGTTTTCCCTACTGACAATTTACTCGTTTCCAGATGGCGTTGAGGATGTTCGGACACCTCATTCGATATGGCGAGCCTGTTATTCGACGAGCTGTTCCATTAGCGTTGGCTTTGATCTCAGTCTCCAATCCTCAATTAAACATTCTGGAAACGTTGAGCAAATTTTCCCATGATGCTGATGCCGATACCGCTCATAACGCCATATTTGCCATGGGACTGGTAAGCAACATTGTATTCTGAGTGACGTGAAGACGTTTCATTTTCTATTATTTCGTTTTCTTCCACAATAATAATTATTTTTCCTCAAGAATCCTTCTAGACAGGTTATTTAAGCTTATATGGATCCCTGTATCAACTAGCTTTCCTGTTCAGGTCGGTGCTGGAACGAATAATGCTCGTTTAGTAGCGATGTTAAGATCATTAGCTAGTTACCACCATAAGGACCAGGTAAAAACTTTATCTGCTGGATGTTTTCGTCCTTAATTGAATTGAATTGGGTTGTTATACCAATATTTGCACATTTCAGGTCTCGTTAATGTTAGTACGATTGTCTCAAGGTCTTACCCATCTCGGTAAAGGCACAATGACCTTGAATCCATGGCATTCTGACCGGCAACTGCTGTGTCCAAGCGCCATAGCTGCACTACTCACAATCTGCTTCGCATTTTTGGACGCCAACAATTCGGTAGGTCTGCTGTTTCCTTGGATATTTCTTCCGGAAGATGGGCGACGTTGTCATTTAAGGTACTCAATAATCGACAACATTATTTGCTGTATGCACTAGTACTAGCAATGCAACCTCGAATGTTGGTTACGTTATGTGAAGACGACAAGAAGCCGGGACAGCTGAAACAGGTTTGGTTCAGGATTCTGTGGAATTTCAAGGGATATCTATTTATGTTTACTCGGCTGTTAATAAATATAGTCCAGAAAGAGTAGATGCCTTTATTTTTTGTGACTTATAGGTTGGTGTAACCGTACGGGTTGGTCAAGCAGTAGATGTGGTGGCACAGGCGGGTAAACCAAAGACGATCACTGGTTTCCAAACGCACACGACCCCAGTTCTGTTAGCTTATGGTGAACGAGCTGAGTTAGCTAATGAAGAATGTGAGTTGATTGTTTTAGAAATTTCTAGCAATTCCACCTTCTTTTTTTCCACCTGTATAGGCCTGGTAGGCCTCACCTGCTTAGGCCTGGTAGGCCTTCTAGGCGAAGGAACTATTCAATTTCTTGCAGATATCTCTATGACACCCTACTTGGAAGGCCTTGTAATATTAAAGAAGAACCCAGATTACGATGCGCCGGTGGCTGCTAAGAAGTAGAGATTATCTATAGGACATCGTCTCATCTTTGCTCGACTTTCTGTGAATATGTATTTGTAAAAGTGTGATGCAATTATCACAAACGTTATTACCTTCTATTACGGTAGCGCTGATTACGGTATAGATCCGCTAAACAGCACTGATCACACAAACAATGCTCTTTAATAATTTATTGACAATTGTGAAGTTTTGTAAGTGTAATGTATTGTACGGCTGTTTTCTTTGTAATCTCCTGTACGGTGTGTGTTGATGTCGGCCGCGTCACATCTCATTGTCGAGATGGTAATGAAGATTTGGATAAACAATTTACTTAAAGAGTATGAATATTTTTGGTTTTACTCGATATTTTGAGGTCTTTTACATGAGCGATGCGGGGAGGTAGATTTTTGATGATCCCCCGAACTTTTTTGTTCTAGTGTTAAGGGCCTGGGTATATCATTGTGATTGCCCGTGGTAAACTTGTTGATGCCCATTTCAAGCCACGTTTACCCTGGGTAATCTTAATAATGTGTTCGGCCTCAGACGAAATCGTTGATATACTCCATATTCCAGAATACCGCGATTTGCGACTTCCTTACCAAAGGCTTTGTTGTCAGCCTGTAAAAGTTGAATGACAGAGAAACGGCAGCATTCTGCTCTCTTCCGACGTCTAGTCCTGAAACGCGATGTTTGATCCATGTTAACTTCCCAAACAGAAGAATATTATTTCGCTGGGCGTTGTTCAACACCTGTTTTTGCAATGTATAGCGAGGAAAATTCGGGCATAACATCAATATCGCAGGTCAACATGTGTGTTTGTGCTGCTGTTTTTCGAAACGCTTTGAAAACATGAAAGATAAAAAGAATTCCAGAAAAATACTGGGAAACCAAATACTTCCTCCTGTGCAAATAAGTGGTGATGATTTTGTTGCTGCAGAAACGGTGGAATGAAAATCTGGGTTGTTGGTTAGATGAGTGCCGATTATAAGCCAAGATAAGACAGTGTGAAGGAAAACGCTCTTCCCGGTCTTTGACCTAGGAGGACATGTCACTATTGACCTAGGATGACTAGCAAGATGCTTGGGCGAGTTTGAGCATCTTTTGAACCACGTTTGGCTGTTTCTTCCTTAGTTTAGAAGGGCAAAATAGCCTAACGCCACGCACGCGGATGGTAAGTATCCATAGACGCCCCTGTTGAGGTTGGACGTACACTCGCAGCTGTAGAATCTGAAAATTTTCGCCGAATTCGCGTTGCCCGTAGGATTTGCGGGTTTTTCACGCAGCCTCTCTGAAAATTAATGGTCACGAAAAATAAAAGCACCGTGAGACTCAGAAATTTATGCAAATCGTTGCCGGAAGCCTTCCTGGACTACCCGAAAGAGATCACGGAGGACGTCGTGTAGTGAACCCTGAACACTGCATCGCAGCAACCGCGCTCAACGTTGGATCTCCAACGGAGTGGAACCAGCGAGAGGGACGGATTGCAAAGTGGCTGAGTCATCTCAGCACTTTTCGACTGTTTCTTGTCATTTCGCTAACTTCTCAGCCAGCTTTAGACGTTATCGTTCAACTCTGCTGAGCAGTATTTCACGTCCGTTAATAAGTTGGTCCCCAACGTGCCGGCAGCATCGGCTGAGCTCTCAGGTCCCGTACGGAAGATGGAAAAGCCACATCATTTTGTATGTGTTTTGAGAAAAAAAAGTTGTAGGCTTTTTGAAGGTCTTTGGAACATTCTTAAAATCGTCAGAGGTCTTTCGGCACTGGAAGAAAGTTTTCCTTCCTGAATATCGGAAGCTTCAACGAAGCCATGACCAACAAAAAAGCGACACGTGCGGAGCGTGGATAATTGATCTAATGCCTATAGGAATGATTCCTGGAGGGCTGGTACCTATGGGTGAGACTAATCAGGTGAGAAGTGAGATTGATTTTATAAACTGCAGGAAATGCTGGTGCTTAAATGCGTAGAGAACGTCAATTTGGTGCGCCGCTCGGGCTGTCCCTCAAGCACACACTTGTGCTCAACCGGTTGAGCACGCGGTCCCACGTACCGCACCGTACGTGTCAACCGGTTGAGCACATTGTTGCGAATGTGCTAACGAGAAAAATGGATAGGAAAAGCACTTGAGAATTATGCACCAGCCTGAGACAAAGTCTGTAGCACAACCATGTAAACATTTGTGGCTACCGAGCAGATGTGTGGTGACTTGCTTTGGATGCAAAAACAGCACGATAAGACTTCTTCATAAAAAGGAAGCAGCGGGTTGTTGTTCACCGCTTGCAGCTCCCGTAGAGGTTATGAGGCCCCTGTCAACGATCGTCTTCTGCTGTGTGCTCGTCGCCGTGTTTGCTCGACCCCAATCGGTAGGTGAACTAGTCCCAGGAAATCTTACTTGCAGGGAGGACTGCATGCATTGATTTGTGGAAAACAGGATCTAATACATGCACCTATTTAAGAGTGTCGAAGATTTCGAAGCTGAATTGAAAGCGGACGAAGATCAAAGTCGACGAGCGTCAGCTCACCCTGGAATGTCAAATGCCGAGATGTTCGCCACACCGGGGCCACATCGTGGAACATTCAATCCACTTCATCATACGAAGCGTTCTGACGACCAAGAAGAGCCGTAAGGATGTTGAGCGGGTTCGACATGGAGGTCCAAACACATAGGAAGAATCTTTCGCTGGTGGTGACATTAACATGCAGAATCTAGGATCACTCACCATTGTATAATAATCTCGAAAAACAGTACCAGTTGTGGTTAAATCTGTTAAATATGTCGCTTCATACTGCAGTTTGTAAATAAATAAATTCCGTCTTACACACTGAAGAAATGTCAGAATGAATATGTACGCTCATGGTTGTTATTGAAACAAAAAAAATGAAGAATTCCAGGCAGCTCGTTAGATAAGTTCTGCGGTGGTAGGATTAGGCAGCATAGTATTTGCAAAAGCGTGGAACCGGGCGGGATCTGAACTCTTGGTCACCAGGACGGTGAACATCCGTCCTATCCACTATGCTAGACGTACACGGCTTAGCAGTTCGCACGATCCACCCACAAACCAACCATTTTGTCTACGCAAAACGTGGATGGGTGTGGACGCCCGCTTGTCATTTCGTCAACTTCTCAGGGAGCATTTGACGTTATCGTTCAATTGTGTTGAGTGGTATGTTACGAGCGCTAATAACTTGGTCTTCAACCTGCCAACTGCAACGCCTAAACTCCCATGACCTGTACTGGCAGGTGGAAATTCCCCACACTATTCGCAAAATTGTAACTTTTGAGGGAAAAAAGTTATTGGGTTTTCGTGTGGTTTTCACATAAAATTGTTCGCAATCGCTTCGCGACATCACTGGCCCTAACAGGCGAAAGTTAGAGAATTCTCTGAAAGTTAGATAGACCTTTCAGCTTACTACGTTCGTCCACCGAGAGCGGCCGGCTCCTTGACAGCTCCTCGACCACGAGGATCAACAAGCGAGTTCCCGACGATAAGACCGACGCGAAGCGGAGAAGACTTTAACCAAAACAGTATTGGGCACACGTCGGTTGAATGCCTATACATATGTTCGGCAGGGCTATGTGTAACAACAAGCTGAGTGGCAACGACCAACAGGAGTAAAGAAAGGCCGAAGACTCGATGACTAAAGGAAATTCGGAGATTTCGACAAAAGGAAGCAAAGGAGTTCGATGAAACTGGGCCACTCTGTTCGTTGAATGCACAAGCAGATCTGTTGAACTCTTCGCGGAAGAAGCTAGACACACTTTGTGCTATCGCGATAAAAAAGAATAAAAAATAAAAAATAAAGACAGATGTTTGTCCGGGTACATCGCTGTCAATTTCACCCTCTCAGATTCTGACGAAGGCAAACTCGCTGAAACATTAGCCGTTAAAAGGGAAACTAACAACTTCATGTACATTTACATCACACTAACCAACTAACTTCCGAAGTGATTCTTCCTACGCGGGCTTAGGCAACAGTGATATTACGAGAGTGCCTACATCCTATATGAGGTACACTGAACTCGTATGGTTTGTACGGTTTCATGGTGGAATAGTTTGGGACGACAACTACAACTTTCATGCACATTTTGTACGACAATGCGATTTTTGTAGGGCTACGGTATGCGAATCTAGAAACTGTAATGATGTACTGTAAATTCGGGAAACCATAATTTTCTACAAACGTTCTACAGAAACGCAGAATGGATTCGATATGAGCGTCATCGACTTTATGAACGGAAATTTCTACAATGCACACTTTCACTACAAGAAGTGTATAATTGCTACATATCACTCCGGTTGAAATAAGGCTACAGTAATGAAGGAGGAGTGAGAAGAGATTTCGCGGCTAAGAACTAGACCGGTTGTGTGATTCCCTTGGTGCCCTCGGGTTATATTACGAGATATATCTCATTTCGAAATGCCACGGACATCTGGGACTCTTTTGTTATTAGGTTGATGCAAAAGAAATGGCGCTTTCTCGTGTTGACTATATTTTTTCTCACAACCCTAACAGACGGCAACCTCGGCAGACGACATAATAACTTTGATTAGTGGGGACCATTGCTTATTGCATGAGCAGGTCCCCGATCTCCTGCACAGAGAATTCGGAGAACTGAGAATCGAAGAACAAGGAAAACTTCGTCTCTAGGTCGTCATGTTTGGCAGTCTTTTTCTTGCAGGGTAAAGGATTCCGAAGTTGGGAAAATTTACAGAAATGCGACAATTTTCCTGTAGAATTCAACGCCTATTTCCCATGGCGGTCATCAAAATTGGAACCATATTTAGCAAATTTTGGTGAAAAGTTAGGCTGCAGAAAACATGCTTTTGAGAGGCTGCAGAAAACATGCTTTTGAGCATCTTTAGCTTTTTTCTAGCAGACCCCTCGCGACATTCTGAAGTAATTAACAGCAACAGATTTTGCGCAGGGTGATGTCTCCAAAAAGCAGCTCGGGGAGAATCACCCACCAAGAATCCTAGAGATACCGAAGAAAAAGCTTCGAAAAGTGCTCGTCTCTGTTCCACCAACAGCAACCCCGTTGCACCAGGTCTCCCATGTGGGGTAGGTACTGACGTCCTGACCTAACACAAAAAAAGGTATTTTCGACTGTGTGGCTGGTGGTATTACAGAAGAATCCTCAAAATCCAAAAATCAGGAGTCAGGATTTTCGGGAGCTTCCTATTATTTCGTGTTTCCTTACCCTAGCGGACACCTCGTACACATGTAAAACGAAAGAGCATGCTTTGCTCCACAAAAACATATTTACATCTAGATGTCATAGCACGTCCAAACCGAATTATATGGTTCTGAAAAAAAAGCGCCATCCCTTTTGCATCAACCTGATATTAACGAGATTACCTTGCTCAAGCGCACAACAAGTGAACATGGATAGCGTAAAGAAGATTTCTCTATATAAGCTCTAGTTCAATTAATTATTAGACTGCCTTATGGTTCAGAACGCTCGATGACCCCCTATATTGATGATAGGCCGGAGAAAACGTCCACAATAACGCATGTAGATAAGTAGTAGTGGTCTCCGTTGAAGAAAAACAACGCGATTACATGTCGGTTCAAAAGGAGAGTGCTGGACTCACTTGTACAGGCTCACCTCCAGGTTTCATGAGAACTATGAAATCATCGTCAGCGATTGTACTCTATTGTGCATTAGTTGTCGTGTTCGGACGACCTCAATCGGTGAGTTGTCTTTCTGTTCCAATTTTTAGTGTTGATAGAAATGTTGTAAAATTAATTCAACTGTCATCTCTATAGTGTTTAAGGACACGAGGAGCAAAACCCCAGAAGCTGATGAAATAGTGGGTGCAATAGACGAGGGCAGTGAGCGAAAGAAAACCCCTGGAACTGCAATGCCACCGTTCGGTATGCCAACTGGTCAGCCATCGTATACTTACGGACCACCCTACGGTGGACCCTTCAGTGTTCCGCCCCACCCCGGACCAACTGATTGGCCATCGTACACCTCTGGACCACCTCATGGCGGACCAACTGACTGGCCATCGTTCACCTATGGACCACCTCACGGTGGACCAACCGGTTGGCCATCCTACACCTATGGGCCACCTCACGGTGGACCAACCGGTTGGCCATCCTACACCTATGGACCACCTCACGGTGGACCAACTGGTTGGCCATCGTATACCTATGGACCCCCGTATGGTGGTCCCCCCACTGGTTCACCTTGTGTCGCGCCAACCGGGTACCCCTATGGTGGACCATTCGGGACTGATGGACCAAGCATGGGGCATACGGACCAAGGAAACCACTATGGGCAAACAAAACACCCGGACCATGGCAATGGAAATACGAAGAAACCGCATGGAGGCTGATTTTATCCGGCCTTGAGGAACTCGTGCGACCATTAACTACAAGAAGAGAGTGGGTTCAGTACCGAGAGTCCAAAAATAGCAAATACGCAATCAAATATAAAGTAACATGTAGATTGACTGATCACATTCTGAGACTCTTCATATGATTTGATCAATAAAGTTTTCTGCTTTTCTGTTGAAGGCATGGTACAGTTGTATTTGAGAGAGAACATGAAACTACTTAGAAACATTGTGAAGAGCGATTTCCACTGAAAGTGGACCGATTCGAGGACTTGTTGTCAAACAAATCAATTAACAACATAAGACGCTTAAAATAATCTTTTCTACTTTTGAGCCAACCAGGTATTCAGGTGAGAAAGTTTATTTCTGGCCTGAAACTACATAAAAACATCATGCCATGAGACGTATCGGTGTGTATTTCGGCCTTTCTGCTTGGAACAACAGGAATGAGTGCCCGTCTATAAGCAATGATTTCTTGCCCTGCATATCGTTATGTGTGCTGTAGACTGTAGACATGATAGGGAGCGGACAGTCAAGTAACGTTCACTTGTCCACAATGACAGTCAACTGCAGACTTCCCGCAATAACGGTGGATAAAGGATTGGTTTATATTTCGTTTTGAAATCTTTTGAAGTAGCAAACTCGGGGTAACGTTGAAAACTGGCAGGATTTGGTGGAGAATTTTGGCGGTTTCTTCTTCTTCTTCTCCTTAGCATTTATCCCGCACATTCGCAGGGTCCGCTGTATTGGTTCTTCTACGCCAGAGATCACGGTCTTGGGTGTCTTCCTTCGTAACTCCAACCTCCTTCATGTCTTTCTTTACAGCATCCCTCCAAAGAAAGACATGAAGGAGGTTGTGTTACAAAAAAAAAAGTTACGCGGTTTCGCGAATAATAGCCGTGAGCCACTTTTAGGTTTCCGAAGACGACGAATCAGTCGAAACGTCAGGCCAAAAATAAACTTTTCCACCTAAAAACCTGGTTGGCTCAGAAGTATAAGAGATCTTCAAAGAAACATGCCCAGGTTTAGAGAAGAAGGAACTTGGAAGTTGCTTAGAATGATGATTTGTAGTTATATTTGCGGTTGTCGCTTTATCGATGAACTTATTGGTGCGTTGTGCCTTCTTGTTCAGTAATTACCAGATGTGCTTGGGACAATGTCAGTAGTGTAGCCGAGAGGGATAAAACGTTTGGCGGACCAGAATATGAACAGCGTTTGAACCACTTCCAGGCCTCTAAAGTAGACGTTGCCGTCGAAACGTCAGGTCGCAAACAATAAAGTCCCACTTGCCAACCTGGTTGGCGCAGAAGTATAGAATGAGCTCTTCACACGCTCCGCCGCTCTAACCACTGAGCCATCCGGGCTACTTTGTGTACGAGTGTTGGTTAGATAAGTACAGCAGTCGTAGGGCTAGGCAGCATAGCGTTTGCAAAGCGTCGAAACGGAGGATCTGAAACTTCGATCACCATAACGACGAGCAACCGCTCTACCTACTATGCTACGCGCACACGTCTGGTAGGTCGCACGATCCACTCACAAATCAACCATTTTGTCTATCCAAGCAAAACGTTTCGAAGAAGCTATGTGAAAATGCCTCAAATCCCGCGAATAACACGAATCCTGCGAGAATTTTCAAATTCAACGGCTGCGACTGTAGTAGCCTAGGAAACATGCCAAACTAATGTCGTCTAAGTGAAACTGAAAGAGATATCAGTGTTCACTTTCAGTTTTTCAAGAAGAAAAATATATACCTGATTATCACTGGAGGGAGCCAGCATGGTTATGACCTTCACACCATGTCAGCTTGCTTCTCACCATGTCAGCTAATTCGTAGAAAAAGCCATACTTGTCATTATTGACCATCTGCTGAAAAAAAAAATGTGGAGAACAGCGTCTTCAGGAATGAACCCTGTTTTGAGCAGTATTATAGGGCTAAACTTGTTAACCTCCTGAAAAAGAAATTGTTAGAGAAAACAAATACAAATTCATGGCATGAGTGTTGAGGAAAAAACAGAAAGCAAAACTTCTTTGCTAACCATATCATTGCTCAACGTACCTTTCTGCAGGCGAAGAAGGCTATGGTCCTCCTGATTCAGTCACAAACACCAAGCAAACAGGATACTCATCGTACAAACAACCATTGAGATTAGTGGGTTAAGCCCGAGGAATTACCCACGGCGAGTCACAAAACACTTGATAAGGAAGCAGTTTAAATTCCAGCAGGAGACGAGTACTGGACGGTTGTTCGGGACCCATTCCAGCTCCATCATGAGAATTTCAGTGGTGATTGTCTTGGTTTGTGCTGTTGCGACCGTCTTCGCCCTACCTGAACGGGTGAGTGCTCAGCCCGTTCTATGCGAACAAGGCCGTCTTCATTGCTTTGAATTCTCAAATTTCATAATTAAAGACAAAATCCTCTCGACCGGTATAAGGATCTTTCAGAAAATAGGAGGAAAACCTCCTCATGGTGGACACACCCGCAAACCACCGTCAGTCAGAGCAGCACATGCACCAATGGTGATGGGGGCAACAAAACACGTGATTCCTGAGGCAAAAAGCCCCATGAAGCTTCCCGAACTCAACATCGAGAAGGGCACGGGTGTTCCAATCGTGCCCACTCTTGGAGGTTTCACCGACTCCGTCGATTTGCCGGAAGTACAGGGCTTCTCATCTGGCCCTAACCTTGCAGGTATGGGAGTCACACATAGACGGCTAATTTCAAAATCAGACGGCTAATTTCGAAATAATCTGATTTTTCAGAATGATGCGGAAAACACCTCCACATGGCCGCGGAGCCAGAAGAATGATTTTTCTTTGCAATCATTTATGTATCTGCAATATTTCTCCTTCATAAATCATACACACTACTGCATTGTTTTGTATAAATTGCATGAAAGGGAATTCTGAAGGAGGAGCCTGAAAAGCACTTAGTAACTCCGACAATATCATAGTGAAAACGTTGGGTGGGTAAATTTCACAAATACATACTAGTGTGAACGATGTTATAGGTACATTTTTGAATCTTCCAGTCACATCTTCCAACTCCAATAATATCATAGTGAAAACCTTGGGTGAAAACCTGAAAGCGAAAACCAGAAAGGCGAGAAAAATACTGAATAATGAGGAATCACAATTGTTGAAGTGTGGGCGGTAGAGGCAAAGTCGCCGGCTGGGAACGAGGGCAGCAACGCAAAGAGATCTAAGACCTCCCTTGTCTTTTCCGCTAGGCACCTGCTCAAATACTCTGATTTCTAGCGCATCTTACCAGGCCGATTGGACTCTCTTGCCTAACAAGGGGGAGGGGTAACGGCAGAAAGAAAGCGAGGGTTCACGAGGCGTTGCAGAGGATGAAGAGAAGGTGCTGGCACAGATACGAGACGAGATGAAGCTCATGACTCGGTTAAAATCTGCCGGGTTAGTGGAGATTGCACAATGCAACGTGGTGGAGGTGCTTGCAGAGATACAAAACGAAATGGTGTTTGTTATTGAGCTGAGAGCCACTGTATTACGAGGGGGAGGGTGCGGTCTGGGCGACAAAATGAACTACTGTTCCGGGTGGAGATTGCAGTGCGCATTGAGTTACAAGGCGAGACGGCGCTAAGTGAACCTGAGGTGCTCCGGATTGCAAAGAGTACTGAGAAGACCTTGGTGATTGAGTGGTAAGGCGTGGCGCAGGAGATTTGGCCACAAAATTGTTAGGGATATTGGAGGAGGGAGTGATGACGAGGAGTCTCTGACTAGAGTTTAAGAGCAGCAGCCATAGAAATTTTCGCCCTAAGATTTTGAATTTATTTGGGCTTTTTCGGGAACGCTAAATCTCATTCTTATGCCAAAATTAGGCAAAAGTGGCAAAGTGCGCCAGTTCAAAGATGTTCATTTTCGAGCAGATGCAGTAGACGAGGGGTCGCTCTGTGTGGTGTCGACATGAACGATGCCGCCGCATTCAGTTGATTAGAGCTTGTGACCAGATGCATGCTTTGTTTTGCTTTCCCAAGATTCTCAGCCTTTTTCAAGGTAGCAGCTGGGCTGATTTGAGAGAGTGCAGTACATGCATAACGTGTAGCCCACATACTGCAGGGTTACGATAGAATTACTGTGGAAGATTCACACATCTCAGGATTTCTGCAAATTTGGCAGGAATAAGTTGTTATGCTCGCTGATCATGAATATGACATCGCAAGACATTATGAAGACTAGATGTCAAAGACGGTTGATCTACCTTCGAATATATTTGCAAGCAAATGTGTCAAAGGCGTATCCGTGAACTCCACATCTTGTTGGATTGTTGACCAGTAAATCCAATTTCATGTTTAGCGACAATAGTTAACACTTATGGCCAATTTTTGACACCTGCTTGTTGAAGTCAGAGCTTGTTGGCACATGCATATAAATATGCACATAGTGCTTCAACGAGTGAATCAGGGCTCTCACTCACTTCAAATGTTAGTGCTACCCTTGTCTCTTTGCTAGGCACTGGATCCCTGGATGCAGCCTTCAATGATAGGAGCATGACTGGTGATAAATGGACAAGTTTTCTAAGCATGAGTGGGGTAGCTGAATGCTATCAGTGCCGACACTGTGGGTGAGGTGGCCACCAACCTCATTCACTGAGTCAGAATTGAAAGAAGAGCCTGGACTCTAGAAAATTACGCCTGCAGCACGGTTGCGTCGCGAAGTTCGTCTTGATCGCCTTCCAACTACAGGATCTTTTCTAGCACTTTTTCCATTTGAAAATAATTTAGAGGGTTGCTTACATCGATGACCTTTCAAACGCCCTGTGAACCCCTAATCCTCCATATTCGAAAACAAATACAGGCAATGCTTATCACCTGAACAACGCAACGATTAAGATATTGAGTCTGAGAGCTCACAATTTGCACATGACGAATCGAAAAAACACTCGATAAGAGAGCAGTATAAAACGGCATCAGCGGATGGTATTCCACAGAGACTCAAAAAGAGCCTCTCTGACTTTACTCATGAGAATCCTGGTGTTGATTGCCTTCTCCTGCGTGGTCGCGGCTGTGCTAGCCTGGCCTGAATCGGTGAGCCTACTACCTTCTTTCACTAAAGTAAATAACAAACGATTCCTTGCGAGCATAAGAAAGTTTTCAGAAGAAACGAGGCAAGCCGACACCTCATCCTCACCCTCACGGAACGGCAGCCCCTCCTCATCATCACGGCGGAACCGGTGGTCCACATGGAGGCCACCACGGAACGCACAAACCTGGTGGAAGCGGGTCAAGCGAGGAGGGACATCATGGGCATCACGGTCACACACGTATGCCGCTTGAGGATATTCCGGAGTTTTAGTCCTTGAGTAGCCGATCCAAAGGAATAAAAACTAGTTTTTCTCTAACAAATTATCCTTCTACGTACCCAAAATATTCTACTCTTAGCTGAAAAACTTGTGCTGTGTAGGATTGTGAATAAAGATGTACAATGGTATGCAATAGAGGTTCACCATGAGCAACCTGCCTACTCAACAAAGAAAGAACAGAAACACGATTCCGTGAATTTTTTCAGATACGGAATTCAGAAAACTTCAACCACGCAAATCGACAGTAGTCAGCGTGATTGGTTGTCTTAGAAACAACAAAGTGTTAAGAGGCGCAGAACGAGACAGTTGGCTCGCTAACCTGGAATTGTTCAGTCAATCGTAGGCCAAGTGAGGTAGCCGATATTATGCGATTAGAGTTAGAAGCTATAGATGAATTCAAAACTGCCCAAATTTGAATTCATGCGCTCTTGAACCGAAATGACCACTAATTTAGCGCGAGAGCGAGAATTCCGCCTGAAAGTTCTACTATACATGGACATCGTCATGACACCGTAAAGTCCGGCTTCAGAGCATTTTATGCGAGATACGTGCGTCAGTAATGCGTCAGACGCACGCATCCATTTGTAAAGAGCTATCTGCGAAGATTGGTCAACGCTGCATACATACTCCTAATGGAAGTGCCGCATGGCTTCTACGTATCCGTGAAGATATGTGTCTGAACTGCGTCAACGCTGCGAAAGAGCTCATCCTCCGAGGTGTGGAGCGTTATACCTGGAAGGAGCAGTTCTGCCGGACAGTGGCGGACGCAGAAAGTGGTCGGGAGGAGAGAGGCGTGGGAGAAATATTTGGACCGTTTCGGGAACCCAGATGGAAAATAAAATCAATAGAAATTTTAATTATAATGTTAACACACTGCGGACAAAGCACATATTTGCCTGGCAAGCGCGGGTGACCAGAGGGCATTTTTCTGATAATTCACCATTTCTATAAAATGACACCAGGGAACGTTTTGCGGATGTGAAGAGCACACTTCGAGTGATGCACCATGTGCATCACGTGGCCCGCAATGTGATAAATAGTTAATAAACATTATTTAAAATAATAATAATAATAATAATAATAATAATAATAATAATAAAATTGAAAATAAACTGATGTAAATTTTTGTTAGTTTTGCAAAGTAATTTCGAAAATTTGGCGACCCATTCTTGAAATGGGGCGCCCCTCCCTCGCCTTCCCTCTGCGTCCGCCACTGTTGTCGGAGTATGCCATTGGTCAAATGGGCGCATTGACTAATCGTAGAGCTCGGCTGCACCCCCCCC
>JARK01001346.1:460672-479160 GCA_000688135.1 Ancylostoma ceylanicum
CCTACCCCCCGGGTAGAGCGCTCCACTATCCTTATGTAGACGCACCCGCGGCCAACTGACACATCTAGTATAAGTTGCCCTTTTGGCCAAAATTTACATGACATTCTCCATGCGTATGCTTTCGAAGAGGGTGAGTGTAAAATCCCTAACAAAATAGTGTTTCCTGGAAAAAAGTAAGAAAAAAGTCCGTAAATAGAGCCATGAAGAATCTTTAAAATAACAGCATTTCTTTAAGAAACCGAGCTTCCTGCCAGCACTGACCCTAGTCATTCTGATCTTTTTGAATTTCTCCCTTTTTCTTTTTCTGTTTTTCGTTTTGATTTGTGAGGGGTGTTAAATTGATAGCAACCACGGGTAGTCCGCTATCTTTGCACTATTGTCATTCTCACATTACTGGCCAAATTGCTAACGTCACAAAAGTAGTGACGTCTTTCAGATGTCCTATGAAACTGTGTACGACCTTTTACAGTCAGCGACAAAGAGAGTCAGTGCTTTTATCACCTAAACAAACGTAAGGATCAAAATTTTAAGCCTGAAAGCTGACAACTCGTACATGACAAATCAGAAAACACTCGATAAGAAAATGGTTTAAAATGCCACCAACCAATGTCGTTTCCGACTGACTCCGTCTATTGCACTCATGAAGATTCTAGCAGTGATTGCTGTCTCCTGCGCTATTGCTGCCGTCGTCGCCCGACCTCAACATGTGAGTTTCTGGTCATCCCACTCGTAAATGAGACAAATTATGTTCTGTTGCACGAGAAATATTCCAGAAAAAGGATGGCAAACCGACACCTCCCTCTCATCCTCATAGTGGAACCGACGGTCCACATGGAGGTGCTCATGGAATGCGCAAACCGTCATCCAGTGAGAGTGGATCAAGCGAAGAAGGACACCATCACGGACATGACGACAACTGTCACCCCTACTTCACGCGTGCACCATTTGAGAGCACACCAGAGCCTTTCAATCCTGACATGACAGACTACACAAGTTATCCTGAGGGTAGCATTGAGCCAGCGACCGATTTTCCAGTTGTGAGTGGCGCTACTGAGTCTGCTGATTTTCCGGAAGAGTTCACGGACAGCACTGGTTTCTACGGTACAGTAAGCTACTAGGATATACAAGATGAGTAACATGACTCGAAATGATTCCAGGACAATAAGAATTGATCTTTCTTCTTCACAAATCATCCTATCACGCGCATTGAATATTATTGTTATCCCTGAAAACGATCTTGTTATATAGGGTGTTAATAAAAATTCAGAATGTTTTGTACCAGATGGTCACTACAGCCAGGTTGCGAGTTTTTCATGTTGGAAAAGAACGTAAAAATTTCCATACGACTATCCCTGGTAACCGGAATTTCTCTAGTACTGCCATATTACTACATACTTTACTTAAAGGATCCCTATGGCAGAATTCCACAAACAGTTCACGGGCCGGGTGAATCGTTGAGATACCCATGGCAAACACATGAGCGTATCAAAGTTTACCCTCTACCAACCAACATGTTTACCCATATTTATGCCCATGGACAAGAGATTATTAGTAGTAGGCACATGGGTTTTTCAAAGATAACTATTGGTTATTCAATATTAGTCTTGAGTTTTTTTTAATGTTCCGATTTACCCACAAACCAACTTCTTGTCTATTGCCGAAATTTATGCAAAACGTTACCGGAAGCCCTCTTGGACTATCCGAAGGAGATCACGAGGGACGTCGTGCAGTGAACCCCGAACACTGCATCGCAGAAATTGCGGAGCAGCAACTGCGCTTAACTTTGGATCTCCAACGGAGTGAAACCAGCGATAGGGACGGATTGCAACCCGCCGCTCTAACCACTGAGCCATACGGGCTACTTTTTGAGCGGGTGTTTGTTGGATAAGTGCAGCGGTCGTAGAGGTAGACAGCATAGTATTTGCAAATTCTAGGGACCGGGAGGGATCCGAGCCCTTAATCACCAGAATGATGAGCAACCGCTTTATCCACTAGGCTAAGCGTACATCACTTAGCTGTTCGCGTGATCCACTCACGAACCAACCATTCTGACCATCCACGCCAGTAAGTACTCCACAACGTCCTCTCTCAAAGTTGTAGCTGAAAATGTTGCAATTTCCTGTGCTTGACCCGTTATTGGGCGGTGTCCGGGTAATTAACGGATTTATTGAAATATTTGGTAACAGCCGCTCAAAATTAAAGGTGATTGGTACAGGCATGTGAAGAGCATTGCTCTAAGTCTGCACGTGTTTTCCTTTTTTCAAAACTACTAATTCCCAAAGAAGTTATGTGAAAATTCCACGAATACCGCGAGAATTATCTGACTCTACGGCTGGGACAGTACTAATCGTTAGAATAGCCATTTTTAGAAAAAAAAATTACACTCAACTTCATTGCACGATTATTACGCACGCACGTACGCATACAACAAACGTAAGCTGCTCGTAATGCGGATACCATTCCAAAATGGGGCAAATAGGGTCGATTTGGAGGAAATGCGAGCGTGCGTCCTTCCGGATTTCATGCGCTATCTCATGAAGAAGGAAAATTCACTGATGATTGTGTAACCAGTAGTTCAAAAGGCATAGAACCTCATGCAGCAACGGATGAGCACTTGAAAGTTCGAATCCATTCAACCTTTTCAGTTTGTAGATATTCCAAATCCTTGGATCCTCCAAACACTGAGAAAAAAGGACTTTTCAAAGAAAACAAAACTAAAGCGTAGACCGAGACACCGTACTCATAAGCTCCATAAACAAGAATACTACACAATATATTTTATTGTAACACTGTAAAAAAAAACAAATCCACTGCACATGTAAAAATTACGAAAAAAATACCGTAATTCAACCTCATATAACTTCTATAAGGCAGATCAAAACACAAGGCGACAAATGATGAAAGAAACGATGGCGGCTTACGGCGAGTGAGGCAACGATGGTCATATGAAAGGCACTCATATGTTTGAGCATTAACTGGAATGTGATCAATAATCGATCGACATGACGATCAATAGAAAACACTATATAAAAACATATTGCACGTCACAACTTTCCATGGAATATACACAACACTTTCTGAAGCAGCTCAGTTGTCGGACACGTCTAGTAAGATTTGGTTCTGTCGGCAATATGCCGATACTAACACACGCTTGAAAAGCACATAAGAAAAAAAAAACAAATAGAATATTTTAAAAGGCTACTCGGTCTGGCCGGGGCGGTACATGTGCTGCTCGGCGATTCGCCGCCGCTGCTCAATTTCTTTCGAGTCGTCCTCTCGGGTCACGTACATCGTTTTCGACTCGTACTCGTCGTCGTCCTCATAGTAGTACCCAATCGGTCGTGGTGGTTCTGGAACTAAACCCAAACATAGGGATCACTTGTCTGGGATAACAATTCTTATCAGGACCGACCATCTGCGTCTGCGGTCAAGTGTGTGCAAATATTTTGCCAGGACTTAGTAACGGATTACAAAAGACGGCTGACTGATAGGCAGGGGCCGCAAAAAACAACAGAAACGCATGGAAACTGTAGAAAAAACACATAAAGCAATGGTAAAAGGTTTCAGTTACCAATTGGCGGTCTTCCGTAGAGGAAATTCGACTGTTGCATGTCATCAATCTGCACTTTGTCGACAATGTCGGCTTCGGAACGGTTGAATCGGAAGGAGATCATAAAGATGACGATCACTATTACCACCAAGACTGCCACAATTCCTCCTGAAAATTCATTTCTAGGGCAGAAGGACTGATTTAGGGCAAACTTTTTCTCATAAAATGATAGAAGAATCCATAAATAGAAAAGGCGCTAGCCACACACCTATTCCAGCAGTGATGATGGCAACCCGCTGTGATTTCGGTTGGAAGCGGACCTCACACCTAAAGTGGAGAGCAAAACTGCCAAATCTGCTCAATAAACATTTTTGAAAAAAAATGATAGTTACGAAAAAAAAAAAGAAAATCATATCTAACTAGAAAAAAAGCATAGAAATGAATAAGAGTATAAATAAAATCTATTTTCAAAGATCCCTGTTCCAAATCCTTGAAATCAGCAAAACCTACCTCTCCCCACTGAAGTTCTCCTTGCACACACATTCCACGTATCCAACAGGATTCTTCTTACATACACCATCGTTAAGACAATAGTTAGTGCACGCATCTGAAGAAAACCTCGTCAATCCAACAAAAAGGGACGTGGCCAATCTACAAGAGTACAAAAATCCTACCTTGACAATAAGTTCCATTTCCTCGATACCCAGGTTTGCATTTGCACTGGAACGACGGAACATCGTTATCATCGGGTAAGTCTATGCAGTGTGCATGCCAGGAGCAGTTATCCTCGCCCGTTGCACACTGATTTGTGGAATAACACTGTGATTCCGCTGTGGCACCTGGAAAACCATACATAGCAACTTGGTATCGCTCTACTGTAAAATAACCCACCCTGCGAAGCAGTAGTATGATCAGTTGGGCACAGTTTACAAGTGGTACGTTGTTCCTCATCTTGGAACGTGCCTCTAGGGCAGAACTGACAATGTTTCCTGAAAAAAAAAATGAAAATTACAGAAAAATACCAATTAATAGAAACAGATCGACTAAGGAAATTTTCACGTACGTTTCTTTCACAAGGAACTGTCCAGCTTTGCATCTTGGAGTATTACATTGCTCCCTCCTGGTAGAAGCTACGGATTCTGTGGTGGTTCCTGGAAAAGTTTTAAGAGTAAGCTGTAGGTATAATTTAGCAAGATAATTGATAGGAAAAACAAAAAAAACTTGAAAGTTAGATAATTAAGAAAAAAGCTAGAAGAATTTTCTCAAAAAGAAAGAAGCAGAGAAGAAAAATACGGTGCACAAGTATATGAAAAAAAGACAAATGATGAATTATCTTGGGATATCAGAGCAAATCAGGGATTACAGATTTTGCAGAAAAAAGGGCGCTTTTGTTTATACACTCTTTCTCAAAAATCGTTGGCTCACACTGCACCGTCCATCTGCTGAGCCGCGCCGCGTCACCTATGCAGTATCATACGTGGTGCGACGTGACTCAGCTGACTGGCGGTGCAGCGTGAGGCAAGAAATTTTGAAAAAGACTGTGTGAGCCTGTGAAAAAAAGAAAATTCCCCGCAAAAAAAATAGAAGGCCAAATTTCAAGGTTAGGGCAAGGTCCTACATCAAAATAACGTACAGAGGTGGAAATTTTAGAGAAAAACCATACAGAAGAAAAGAAAGAAAGAAACTCTCACCAGCTGGGCACTGAACACATTGCTTGTGCTCTCCTCGTGTACGATACGAGCCAGATGGACATGGTTGGCAAGATCCAGACGAAGACAGGTGCTCGCCATCTTAACGCAGTACTTTTCATACTAGTACCTTGTCTACTACTGCAACATCTGCATCCTTTCAAGACTTGGAGAAGGAATTTCCGCATAGACAGCTAATGCGGCTCTTTTTTTTTTACTAAGCATGCAATTCTCGCCAGCAAACTCCAATTAAATTCCGGCGAAACTCATTGAAGCGAAAACTCGCTGAAAAACCAACCAGGACACTCATCCCTGCACTCCTCCTCACTCGTGGCTGTTTCCGACATTGTCGTCTTTCCGACATCACAAGCGAAGCACTCGAATGAACCAGCTCGTGGTTGGAAGAAGCCAAATCCACAAGGCATACACAGCGATGATGCCATGTCGAAGAAGTTTCCAGCTGGGCAATTCACTAAAGAAGCAAAACATTTTTGAATGAAATCGAGTAACATAGCAGTAATCTACTCACCTTTGCACTCGTTCTCGTTAATAGAGCCTTCTCCAGCCGTAATATGGCCTTGTGGGCACTTGAAGCACTCGGTCCTACCCGCTAGAGGCTGATACTCTCCTTCCGGGCAAAGCTCGCACTGTGAGGTGGTCAGAGAGTGATATGATCCAGGGGCGCATGGCACTAGAAAGTCGAGGATATATCGTAGCCTGATCCTGACAAAGCTACAGCTCCATAGCTAGAAATTTCTGGATAAAGAATTGAGGTGAGCAGGAGACCTACCGCACATGTCGTCAACAGTGACCTGTCCTAACTGACAGTGGAACTCGTCCAGAAGCTGGAATGAAGCCAAGTCTGGACGGCCATTTGGAAGCACCTGAACAACGCATTAGGAATTTGAAAACCAAGCCGCAACTAGTACACAAATCGACAAGAATACCTTTTCCAAATTGAAAGCTCCCTGATTGATTATTTCATTTTGTAACGCGTCAGCCACCTTCGATTTCTGCCCACTAACTGCATGCGACACAAGATCTCTGGAACAAAAAAAGAATAAGACGACAAAGAAGTCAATCGATTATCGATCGACCCACCTCTTCACTGGTAGCTCAATGCGAACTTTGAACGAATGAGCTTCTCTCTTCACACGGGCAAAATCTTCGGAGCAATCGACGTCAACTCTGGCGCCAACACAGCCAGCCGAATCACTAAACCCTTACAGTATCTTATTATAGTATATTATACAGTATATAGTAGTATATGCAGGCAAAAGTTAACTAAACGCACGTCAATGTGCACATATCCCATTTCTGGTTGATTGCCTGGATACTTGCTAACAGTCGGCTTCTCAAAGCATCGCGGCTGGCTTCTGAACATGGTGACGATCCTGGGTACGATACACGAAGGAGCATTACACGAGTAGCTGGCACGGACCTAGGTTGAACATAATAAGATTATCCTGGCACAACGGAAAAAAATCAATAAATCGATCGTACATGGTAGGCGCTAAAACGAATAGAAGCGTTAACTCACTTAGTACATTGAGGATACCGGAATACCATCTGGTTGCGATTTCTTGGCCTCCACATACCGTCCGCTGCACACGTGTAGAAAATCGCTGGTGACTTCGAGAATTCGTAGCCATCACGGCATTCAATGGAGCAAGCCTAAAAGCTACGACATTATTTGTGGAGAAAAAACGTAACCTCCGTAAGAAGTACGAAACGGTGCCTTTACACGAGAAGAAGAGAAATTTCCACCAATTAATGATTGAAACAAAACTTGCTGGAAAATCAGCAAGATTGCTTGCATAAGCAGATCAATCATCGATTTGTTAGACGTCAAAATTTTAGTCATTATGGCATTTTAAGAGCCCCAAAGGAGTAGAAATGTGTTCAGCGAAACTCACCAACATGAAAAGTTCCGAAAAAGGAGCCTCACCTTATACCGCAGATGTGGTCCCCAAGATTCGCATGCTTGAACTCCATTTACTGGGTCCTCAATTGATGGGCAATGCTCTCGGGATACGTGGATCTGCGAAGGCATCCATTAGTTATTCATTCGCATTTTCATCCATTCGCTTATTCATTTCATCATTGATAGACTTTTTGATCTACTTTGCTACCTGTGCGTCAACTACATTCATCACCTTCATCCATTTACCAAAATCACACTTATTAATTTGGTATTTTATTTGATTTTTTCATTCTGTATTCTATCACTGTTATTTTTTATCCTATGATTTTTTCTATTTTATGGCAGAAGGCGCAAAAAAATTCCAGATGGTAAATTTATTCATCTATTTGTACGTGGGTATACCAAACTAAAAACGAAAAATATAAACACTTGCAAAAAAAATATTGAAAGTCTTGATGAGTAACATACGTAAAGGAACGGGAAAAAATTCCTGAAAACTCAGGAACTACAAATTAATGAGTTTTTTTTTAAACTTGTCCATAGGTCTTTTGAAATTTTGTAAATTCTTTTTGAAACGTAGCAATTACATTTCAAGAACTATAAAATAAAAAAGTACCAGTGCTATTCCTCACCTTGAAGCTGCACTCAGCCGTATTGGAGCTGTTGTCCCAAGCCACATACAGCACGTCATACTCTCCCCATGTGAACACCTGAACGAAAAAAATCCATGGATCTCGTTTCTTTCTTCCGTTCCTTCCCAGCTTACCTGTCCCTGTTTGAAATTCCTCTCCACCTTTTGCAACGGATTATCCCCAACAAATTCCGGTTCTGGCCATGTGACGTTAATTTCTCGTTGAGACGTCATAATATACTGGTCTGGAGGGCAGCTCTGAAGGACAAACTCTCAATTCCCGACAGTTCATCAGATGCGCATTTATGGAACTCGCTCCTACCTTCACATGAACCACTGCTTCATCTCGTCGTCTGCGTTTCTCACGTCCACACGTGCTGCGTGGCACTCTTTCCACTTTTCCTTGCATGTCTGTGTATCCAGTGAAACGCAACAGTAACCCATCGTACACAGTCTACAAGATAGGCATTAATCAAAGTGGGACAACTAGTACAACTAGAAAGCTCACCTCAGTACCATGGCAGCTCACCACCATCATCGGGATCTCACTGTCAAAGTCCAGAACTCGGTTCCACACATGTACACGTGTTAGTGAACCAGCAAAGGAAGCCACACCCACTTCGGAACTACCGAGGGTGACGAGGGCACTAAAAACCAACAATTAGGTAAGTATTATACCTATTGAAATGTGAAAAAAAAATTAATTTGAGAAAAAAAGATCTTGAACCCACTTGATATTTATTTCATGACCCGTGCCATAACCTGACTCGGCGAATATTCGAACCGAATTCCAAATCAGTGAATAGGTACCGCGTTCGGATGACCACGTGAAAACCTTCAAAATTCCCTCAATTCACACAAAATCTTTCAGAAATCGATGAAAATATTCAAAGAAAATTCATATTTTCTCAGCAAATACCGTAAACTTATTAGCTGCAAGTTACACTCACCAGATGATTCCACGATCCATCGTTGATCCTCTGATTGACCGGGAAGTGCAGTTGAAGTGCACTTTCATTAGGGAACAACGCAATATTCAGGCCATCTGAGTCAACTCGGAGAACTTCGGTGATATCAGAGCTGTAGTTAGCTTGCCTACAAGCAGTATCTTACTTTATATATACTAATAAGATACACAGGGCAGATCAAAAAAGAAAATGTTAATTTCACAGCTTGCACACTCCGTTTTTGCCTTAGTCAAATAAAAAATAAAAAATCCAGGAGAAATAAAATAAAAAATCCAATTAAAAAATAAAAAGTCCGATAAAAAAACCAACAGAAGTAAAAAAATATTAGGCTGTCCCATAAATAATGGCCGTTCTCAAGCTGAGCTTCTCAGGGTACATAACTGTAAAAATCATGGAAAGGAAGGAATTATAAGGTGGTCCTAGAATGTAAATGTTGCATGCCTTTTGCTTTCTGATCATTCACGAATTGTCTATCTCCTAAATTGGTAGGGTTCTGAAGTTTGAAATTTTCACGACTAGGTTGCGGCCATTATTTTTGGGACAACCTAATAAAAAACCCAATAAAAAAATAAAAAACCCAATTTTGCCAACGAAAAATCAATTTTAATCTCCCATTGAACTTGTCATTATTTCTTTGTTCGCAGTAATTGATAACTAATGAAGGACTCACTTGCTATTATACAACGTGAATACCGTTCCTTTGCTCTGCGCCTGATCAAACTTCACCCACATCGCTACCGTAATCGCTTTCGTGGCGATCTGGAACGGTAGCGCAAGCGATGCGCTTGCTGGCCGTAGCGAATCGTAGAAATGCAAATCGTAATCCTCATCGATGGCCTAAAATCTCCAGATATAGAAATATAATTCTTTCGAGAACCAAGTTGATACCGTACCTTATCACAGTTCGATCCAGTCATGTTAAATGGACATCTACAGTATGCTGCATTGATCTGATCCACGCAGGTAGCACCCAGAGGACATGGCGACCGCGCGCAATCGTCGATATTCGTCTCGCAATGAACACCAGTGAAACCTAAAGCAACATGATTATTCAGGTCAGATGAGTGCAGCTTGGCTACTTGCCAGATTACCTACCTGGCTTGCAGGTGCAGTGGAATCCACCATCGGTGTTCCTCGAGCAGGCGCCGCCGTTCTGACAGACGTTATCCGTACATGCGTCTTGAAGGTATTGGCAGCCTTAAATGCAAAATCGTGTCAGTGGATGGGTTAAAAATTAGAAAAAAAGTTGCTTAAAGCTATTCGCCCAAGAAAATATTAATTAGCAACGACCTGCTCCTGTGAACTTCTTCGGGCAGCTGCACTCTTGTCGCGAACCAAAATCGCCGCATACTCCTCCGTTGAGGCATGGTTCACCCAGGCAGCGATTCGGCGCGATTTCGCAGTCCTTTCCGCTGACACCTGGAAGGAAATTCGTGGATTTCGTTGATTTCCAATAAAAAGTAGTAGCCACCAATGGAGAAAAAGGTGTGAGAAGGGGGCCGAAGATTAAAAAAAAACAAGTACACCTTGTCAGAAAGTAAATTTCCATGTTTTTAAAAATCTTCCACCCCTTTCCCACATTCACCATTTCGAACAATCTCATATTAAAAATATGTTGAAATATCTTTAATGGTGTAGTAGAGGAGATTTTCCAAGCAAATCCGAGGGAATGACCTGTTCAGAAAAATAAAAGGTTCAAAGCGACTAAAGTCAGAACACCAGCTGTCCCATCGGCTTACCACTATATGGTGTGGTCCCATATAAGGCATGGAAACTAACCTTCAGGACAAACACAGAAGTAATCCGCAACCAAATTCACACAACGGCCATCGTTACGACATGGTCGCGCATCACAACTGCCAGTTTCTTGTTCGCAGCTACAAAAAAAAAGTTCATTTGAGGTACAACTTTGTCTATTCCATGTTTATTTTTTTACTATCTATACCCAACCTTTTTTTTTTGTTCGTAAGAAGTCGTCATAATTATTTTTTTTATTTATTACAAATTACTAACGTCTCTCCTGTCCATCCATTAGCGCATTCACATCTGAACGATCCACCTTCGTCGTAGCAAGTTCCGTTATTCATGCATGGCGACGATGCACACTAAAATAATCTCACATTACGGGTGACTTATGTTTTATAGTAAGAGAAACATGTAGAAATGGATAGCTAACCTGGTCAATGCGTACTTCACAAAATTCACCGCTGTAACCCGGTTTGCATAAGCAGCTGAATGAATTTATGCCGTCTTCGCAGGACTAAAATAGGTCTGTGTAATAGAGAATCCATACAAAAAACATTCCTGGAAATGAGGTATGTATTTCCAAATGTCATAAGCAACAAAGCCATGCCGTGAAATTACATATATCTCATTTATGTGGACCGTTTCATATCCATTCCTTGTAAAACTCTACATAAAGAGCTGTTCAGTGCACATTTCTGATGCAAGTAATCTACATATGAAACCACGTTCCAGAGTAAATGTTTTCTAGACGACATAATGATTTCCATATTCGACGCTGAGGAAATATTGCACATTTTCGGGCAAACGACACCTAGAAAACCGGAAATCGTAAAATATTCTGCTCACCTCCGTGCCCTTCTTATTGCATCGACCTAAAACACATTCATCCTTGTTGTGCTCACAGTGAGTTCCGTCAAATCCTAGAGGACAAGCACAGTGATAGGAGGCGCCCAGGTTTGTGCAGGTAGCTAAAAACAGGTAGTGAGGACGCAAAGAAAAAAACGCACTTAAAGTAACATCAGTTCAGCCTCTCAGTATCTTTTCCACCTTCTTGGTCAACAAAAACAAAAACGCTAACAGTCTGGTAGTTGGCCATTCTACGGAAACAGTATTATTATTACCGTTGTTTCTGCAAGGAGAGGTCGAGCAGTGATCCACCAAATGTTGACAGTGTACTCCACGATAGCCGGCTGGGCATGCACACGAGAATCCAGCCACCTAAACGTAGCGAAAATTCAGGAATACGTCGAATTCTGACTCAGAATTGGAAATAGTTCTAAAAAATTGTCAAACGACACTGGTTGAAAGACGCGAGGAAGAGTGAGCAAAAAAACCCAATCAATCGAAAGGAAATAATGACAGATGGTAAGGAAAAAACAATTCAAGAATAATTTGACCCAGAAGTAAAATAAATGTGAATGATCCAAAAGTATTCCCTTCAGAAGATCGCAGGTTCATTCCAAGACTATATTTGGGACAGAATAAAAATCAAACCCAATTAATTCAGTTGTCAACTCAGAGTCCGATCCAAGAAGATAGGATTTTGAGGAAGCAGAAGGTCCTTAACCTCTTATTATAATTCCCCAAGAGATGCAATTCTCCCTCTTCCAGAAATCCGTAATTTCAACCGATTCATCATCGACTTATCGAATTCGAACATATCTAATCCATTACTCGATCCTAAGTACACCTAAGACTACTAGAATTTCTACAGAAATTCTAAGGATTTTCCTCATCAAAAATTTCTTAGCAACAAAATGAAAAGTTCGGGCCAAGACCCCGAAAAAAAATCACCTCATCTGTGCAGGTTCCGCCATTTTGGCACGGCTTAGAAGCGCAGTCGTCAATGTTCACTTCACAGTTCTCTCCCGTCCACCCTTCATCACATATACAGCGACGAGCGAACAGTGTATCCACACATAGGCCATGGACACACGGTGCCGCCGCGCATAGATCCTCTGAAATCCGTAGCGAACAACTATTTGCAGCATCCATCGAGTTAACTTTCCAACCATGGGAAAGTGATGGAAGCGGAAGACTTTTTCCTCCAATTAACCGCAGGAATCCCTTCTTGATATCCAAGACCTACTCCGACTTTCAATCGCTCATCTCATATTCTTCAGAAGCCTACAAATCCCCCATGCTCGTAATCCAGAACTCTATTACTCCCGAGAATAGCAAACGAACGTGCGCGCACCGCGATGAGAAACATGCACTAACAAATGGCAATTTGCCAACGCAATTTCGTGCACAACCAGTCGGTCGCCTCTGAAACGGGCACGGAACAGCCTTAATCAACTTTCTTTTGAGGTCGGCGACGGCCGCGAAGACGTCCTCACCATCCGCAGAGATGGAGAAAACCAGAAGAACAAACAAAAAACGAACCGATTTCGCAGCTCTTTTACCTACCTTTGACATTGCAGCGCTTTCCTTTGAAACCTTTAGGACACTGACATTCGTAGTCGTTCACGAGGTCCACACAAGTGGCATTGAGGGCGCATGGAGAGTCAGCACAGTCGTCTGTAATTATTTATTGATCATTCAGGAAAAAACTTCATAAAATTAGGTTCTGTACAGTTCTCAGGGGATGGGAGATCAGCCCTTAAACTGAGAAAAGGACTGATAGTGACTGATAGTGTAGGAGAAAATACCAATTGAAGAAAATGTAAAGGCAGCAACCGATGGAATTAAACACATTTACGAGACCAAAACTGGAATTTTAAACGAAAAAAAGATGTTCAAAGACGAGAACAGGGTATAGGAGTTGAAATAGAGCTCCATCTAAGAATTAGGGCAAAATGAAAGAAAAGAAATTCACATGTATTCGGAGAAGAAGAGTGAAAAGACAAAATCTTTCAAAAAACTTGCTCCCATAAAAGTTCCAATTCGGGAAAATAGATTCAAAAACACTCCTGGGGACCTGTCAATTGAAATTTAGCAATGTTCTAGGGCTACGCTAAAATAACTAGTATTTTAATCCAACTTTATTGTTCGAATAATTAAATGATTTTTAAAAAAGTAAATAAACAAATAATTTTTCTCACATAAAAACGTCACTTCCATTATTCATCTCTACTGAGTGATTTCTTATGACTATTCAGCAGAAACCACACAGCATGATTTCTTACCAACATTACTATGCCCTTTATCCAATATTCCCATTTGAAAAACAGCACATTTAAGAAAAACTATACAAAAATATCTACATGCTGAGCGTAGGGCGTAAAGATACCCGTAGATATCTTTTCTTACTTTTTAATCCATACTTTGTTCAGAAAAAATTCAGAAGTCTCAGCAACTGCCATCCTAGGAAATTTTCACATGAAATCGAGGTGCAAATAGCTGTGGTAATAAACCGAAACCAACAAAGTTGGTAATAAAGGACTTATTTCCCTTTCCGTTTAAGATTCCCTGCATAACGACAGAAATTCCGTTCCCTTTTAAAATAATTTCTTTGACGGCAGGATGTGTCTTCAAGATTTTCTTGTTTTCTGGAGTGCCCTGATTTTTTTCTTCCCAGTCCAATTCCTTTGGCCTTATGAGAGCAAAGTCAAAGCAGAATGAACACTTCAGAATAAATCATTGAAGAATAAAACCACTACCACTTGAATAAAGATTAGTCCTTAGATTTAGTCAAAGACTGATAGTGGCAAAGAAAATAGCAATTGAAAAAAATGTAGAAACAGCAACCGCTACAATCAAAGCTATTGACAAAACTAAACTGAAATTTTAATTAAAAAAGATGTTCAAAAAGGGGAACAGGTTATAAGAGTACGACACGGGTAATCCCCACGAATCCCCTTGCAAGCACGTTTCACTGCTGAATCCCAGCTTACGCCGTCTCCACCACCACCCCCATCAGGCTATTCCCAGATGAGCGTATCACATTTCTTCAGGGCTCTTAGGCATGAGTCGCAGCCCCAAAGCAGCTCCATCTGTCATCTGTCACCGATATGGAGACGGGTTCGTTGCGCGTATGCACTACCGGGCGAAAGTGCTTTGGAAACGTTGTGTGAGTGCAGTTCCTCACTTGACAGAGATGGAAAACTCGTCCTAGGACAATCGACAAGCACTTGTGTTTTCAGCATAGGTTATTGGTAATTAAGTGGCTCTTGTGCGGACAGGTGCATACACATTTCGGGAGAGAGTTATTGCCTTTGTTAGCGTTCTCTCTCCTCTTGCGGCAAAATGCGTGTGTGTGTTGAAATTGGAACAGGATCTGATAGGTATCTCCGGTTGAGGTGTCGTAAATTCGTTGGGTAACACACCAAATGGCGAGCTCTACATCTGTTCATATGTACATGGATTTCTCCAGCTTGTAAAACCTTATGGCAAAGGAAGTGGTGCAGAGACTAAGGAGCAATGCTAAGGAATCAGGTGAGATCATTTTCAAATTTAGTATTGCCTCGTGATTCTTCTCAAACACATGACACCATTAAGAGTACCCTAATACAAAGACAAGGAAATAGAAATCCTCATTCTCTCCATCTTCACCTTTCAGTGTTTGCCCCAGTTTTTTTCGTTTTTCTAAGAATTCTCGTTTATACGTACCAACCATTCCGGGAACTCCATTAGTACCTCTACGGAGGGTAATTCCTTTAACGTAACGCACGTCATAAGCAGGAACTCATACTACGAAAACAGCCGCGCGTAGATTCGTCATCAGTACATCTCGATGAGTCACCTTGGCGCTCAGTTTTGTATGTCGGCACATGCAAGTCGGCGGGACTCGCACTCAAACAGCTGTTGTTCTCGTTGTATCGACTTCTCAGCACTCATTCAGTTACTGCCTCAAAAGTTTCCCTCACGGCTCTGTTGATCTTCCACCAAAAGCCTCGTTTATTCATATTTCTGTATATTTTAGGCGAGATACACTCTCGCATTATTTTCTCTCATCTTTGCTTTCTCCACTCGTGATCAACAACTAAGGATTATCGACTGTAATCTTTGTATTCGCATATTCTGGCCTGAAGTATTGAATCTAACCATAACAGTTCCTCTGCATCTATTCCTGGAACTATCTAGGAAGAGAGGATTAGGCATCGTTGTATAGAATACATTTTACCAGTCAATAATCCATAGAAACCAATGAAAACGAGTCCCGTTGAAAAAAAAGAACCTGCGCTTCACTCTGACGGTTGGCACCTGCATTAATAACAGCCTCATTCCCTAAATTCAGCACCTCAAAAACATCTGCCTCTAGGATTTTGCTGTAATCTCAGTTTTCCATGTTGAGCACGAGCGCACATGAACCAGCTCTGTCCAAACTTTACTTTCCATAACTGGATTATATAATTTCACTGGCTGCTTGTTCCTTTGTTTATGCAACTCTGTATACGAGGTTCGTCAAAAAAAATGTTCAGCATGGTCCACCCATCTCATAAGTTGGTTGATTGAAAATAGGATTTGGGGTACTCCCGGATCTTTTCCCGGTTGCTTGAGAAAACGAATACCACAGCTGAGAGGACGCGAGGATATGAGACGGGTCGAGCTAGATATGGGAAACAAGATCCCAGTCGAAACAACTTATCCTAAGGAGATAGGAGGAAACAGATTTATCCTCCCATATGCTCTGATCTTGGGGCTTTTGACGGTGCCACTCTCACAAGGTAGTCCTGACTATTGTAGGAATTCCGTAAACAAACAAAATCTGGGAAATGAAACTTATGGTGGGTGCTGCCTCCAAGTACCACCTCCTCGCACCTCGCCAACATCACTGCAATCCATTATTCCTCGCAAAAATCGAGTCGCAACTGCTTGCCGGCCATCATTTATTAATGTCACTGGCTCGCAGGTTAAAGTAAGATCAATTCTAGGAACTGGGCGCACTACCAGGACACCTACTTGTCACATAGTTACTTCCTGGTGTCTCGTGCATCATTACAACACAGAAGAACAACAGCTGTATTAGCAGTAGCAACAGCAGCAGTACTAGTTGTGGTCTTATCCGCATACATAGTTAAACCGTAGAAGAATTGCTTCAAAACATAAACGCCACACATCGACCATCTTCCGTACAATTTAACTAACTACCGCTTTGAACATTGTCATTTAAATCACGTGGTTCACTTGTTTTGTCCGTGATTGCACAATTTCTACTCAAGCAAGAGCAGCTCAAAAAGCACCCCTCGCATGCCGACTACCCGCAAAAACATGCTCGATCAAAAACACGCTGCGCGATTCGTACATAAGAGAAGAGAAAGAAGCGTTGGCTAAAAACATCCACCAAGTAGTGCGAACATCTGATGCAAGAACAAAATGAACCAGTTCACACAAAATAGCCAAGTTCATTATATGTACAACCTTCTACCCCATCCTGGAATCCCCGCACAACCTTCTATGCCGTCCTGAAATCCCCGCGAAGTCCATAACAACAAATAACAAATTATGACCACGTGCAATACGAATACGCGCATCCACTCCCAACCCTAGGAAATTCCTCTGGGAAAACCTAGGAGAAACAACGGATTCCTCAGAGAATTTCTCACAGAATTGCAACAATTTGCAGCTGCTGAACTTTTTCCAAGTCGGTTCAGATTAAAAGCGCGCAAAAAGCGCACAGTGGTGGAAAAACAACGGTGAACACGCTGCAGTTCCGTTTAATTCCGCAATGTTCGCGCAAGTCCGATCGTGGAAAAAAAACTTCCCGACGGCCTCGTCCTTTCCTCTCTAATTTGATCGATACGTCTAAAAGCAGACAGACAGCTGTTCAGCTGTCAAATCCAAAGGTTTTTTTTTCTGTTTATAGATTCACCTGAATTTTTTCTTCCGCATCTGGTTCTATTATATTCATTGAAAAAGTTTAGTTTCTCTCAGCGTCCAGGAAGGGAATTTTTCACCTGCGAAAACAAAAACGAGCCAGTAAAAAAGAACCACTACCAAATATATGCATATTATGGTACAGGAGGATATGATGGCTATATTATTTAGCCTATACTATTCCTTAGTAGTGTCCACCACTGCAGATTACATTATTTGATCTAATTACGTGCTAGGATTACTACACTGACAAATCTGAATCCAGCTTCCCCTCTTGTTTTCTCCAAACTATTAGCTGAGCATTACGTTCTTTTGTGTTCCAATAACATGGCTGCTGAGACTGAATACACAAGAAAGTGAAACCGCGCAAACAACAAACAAGGATACAGAATAATAATATATTAGGTTGGTTTCGCATGTCTTGCACCAAATTTCACACTTTTTTCAAGCACCCATAACATTATTGCTCATGGATGGAACCTCACCTGCGAATTTTTATACTTGCAAAGTAGTAAAGCATTCTACAACATTCCACTACCAAAAAAAATTTCAATTCAAGATCTAGTAGCTCTGGATCGGAGAATAAATTTTGATGTAAGACCTTCGAACCACCCTAACACATGAGCGAAATTCATATGAAAAACTACATGATTTTAAAGCAAAGAGCAGAATTCTGATCAAATAGGTCTCAAAGATCCTCGAAAAGGGGGTAGAAACTTCCTTAATTGAGGAAATACACTGTATGTGAAGGGTTGAAGAGAACAGATACTAGTTTTGGACATAAGTTCTAGGGCAGATCACGAATTTCAAGCGTTCCTATGGACATGTCTTTGCTTTTTACATTGTTTATGCTTTCCCAGGACGACTATTTATTACAGGGTGGCTGAAAAGTACTGGCTAGCGCAAAAACTCTATGTTCTCAAGAGTAAGAGGACGTAGGCAGGCACATGGGTGACGAGGAAAGTCACCGTCGATTTTATCCACGTGCAGGAATGCTGTCTTGTTGCAAGATTGTTTGAAGTTATTCTGTTCCTATGGGACCACAATTTTAACCAACACTTCGCCTCAGTATAAAATTACATCAGATAAATATCACTTTCAAACAATGCGCCAATATTTTTCAGCCATATTGTACCCTGTAAACAACCGCTCAATTCATAGATGCGCGAATCAAAGCCTCAGGAAAGGCTTTGTAAATCCCCCCCCCCCCCTTTTTTTTTTT
>JARK01001346.1:479289-505774 GCA_000688135.1 Ancylostoma ceylanicum
CCCCCCCCCCCCCCTTTTTTTTTAGAGAAAACTACACTCACTCATAAGAACAAAGCATCTCAAAACCGAACTCTCGCTTTTTAACTCCAAGAAAACTTCGCGTCCCCTTTAGAACGAACACTGATAAGATGCCTTCACTTTCTTCACTTTAAAGTGCATAATCTTTCCAGCAGCCGTGTTCCAGCGCCGCTATCGCGCTTATTGCAGGTAGGAGCGCTCCTAAAAGCATTTTCCCACAGATGAGCCCTGTCAGCCTCAACTCAAGTTTTAGCATCCTATTCTGTATAGCTCAATACAGCCTGCAGTCCATTGTACCCAAGCATTTCTCCTAACTTCCGCTAGTTCTCTCCAACAAGCACTGCATTGAAATTCCTCAAAAGAGCCCAGAATTTCTGCTCCTCTCAACCCTCCTAGAAATTCCTCAACTATTCCAGGTTCTCTTGAGCTTTTGCTCGTCACAACCTCACCTGACTAGCTATTTTCCTCACTAAAAGGGAATATTTAAGCAGTTTTCAGTTCGCAAAACAATCCTAGCTATGGGGGCGGAGCCTGTGAGCAGAGAGCAGACACTATCGATCTTACTACACACTCTGCATACGATGCTGCTGTGTTGCTGTTGGCCGGTGCACAAATGTGTCACGGTAGGTCAAACATAATCAATCGATATGCTCAATCAATACGTATCAATTACACTGGTTTCAGGTGCTTTCATGTTTCGACACATTGATAGTTACAATTTTTGCCTATAAGTCTTTTAACGTCCTCACAGACACCATTCACGATCCGTGAGTTCTTTTTTTACGTTTTTAACGACTTGTTTATATTTTCAATCAATAAAATCGATAGTGTTGTGTGGAGATGTTTATTCCGATGACTACTACGCGCGAAATGCCTGAGAAACCTAATTTTCACACGCCCCGTCTTTCCAAAGACCAAGGTCTTAAGACTGACAGCGATTAATCCCATTTGGGGAGGAATCCAAGGTTGAATGCAGGATGACCCCACTGAAGATATGATTTTCTCCTTCCACGAATGGGATTGTCGTGAAAACTTTTTGGTAGCCGCCAAAGGGCATTCTCTGCTATGATTCACTATGTATTTCGGGAGAAACTTCAGTTGAAATAATTTTTCTTTTCATGGGAATTGTTCCCATTTACCAACCGTCAGTAAGGTCAGAATTATTTCGACCTACATATCTACAGCCTTCATCTTATATTCGTTTAGATAAGCACACATGTTTTTATGCCCACTAGTAATTAAAAGTTCCTTTTTCATCTTTTTTCTACAATCACAAGGCCCTGTTCTTGCATTTTCCAAAGTTATCAATCAATCAGGTTGTTATCTTAATCAATGTTAAGTTCCAAGTTAATCTGTGAATAATAACTCCCGAACGCATCTATTTCAATGCAAATTAAACTTCTTTGTTTCTCTGCACCCTCTCGAAAGCTCTGCTCTTCTCCAATCCAATTCTACACTGTTTATGTTTATGACATACCCATCCTTTCTATCGGAATCCTTGGGGAAATTCATGTGACGCTGGAAATAGGATCTCACGGCAGCCGTCTCCCTGGCTACCGGTCCCATTGGCAGCTGCAGATCGTGAATTTGCACCAGTGAATTCGGCTGCACTGAACCACTCGAGTGCAAATCCAAGGACATTTGTTTATCCATTTTTTGCAGAAACCTCATTGCAAAATAATGTTGACTTTTAAAAGTGGCGGCAGTGGAAGAAATAGAGCTCATTCCGGATTCATACACTTTCAGGATAAGAGTAATGCCTGTGAAATCTCTCGTTTGACAAAGGAAAATGTGACTGAACAAAGTATTTCTCGAGCATTAATTAGGCTAAAAATAGAGATGGACTTCAAAAGAACAATACATAGGGATTTCATTGTTTTCTATGCCCTCTTCCCGAACGCTCAATATTCCACACCCTCCACCTTGCCCTGCACAACTTTACGAAGAACTGGCGCGATTTTCCAGAATCCCGAACGAATCCAGAACATATCCTATGATTATGCGCAATTACATGTTTCCATTAGTTTTAACTAGAAAACCCTTAAATGAAGCTTCTTTCACGTACATAAATCCGCAATAAAATGACGGCATGCGGCCCTTGTCACGTTTAAAAATTCGGGAATCATATGACTCATAATAATATTTAGATGAGAAGTGTTGAATCAGTTGTGAAAATGGGACTCACACAGAATTCCTGTCATAAATTATTTAACACATTCGCGACAATGTGCTCAACCGGTTGAGCACGCATGGTGCGACGCGTGGGACCGCGTGCTCAACCGGTTGAGCACAAATGCGTGCTTAAGGGACCGCCTGTGTCCCACGCGACGCACCATGCCGAAAGTGTAAGGTCGCGAATGTGTTAAAAGCCTTTGCCACTGCCAGCAGAATTTCAATGAAAAATTAACTTCTTCAGCGCTACCAGTCAACTTACCAGTACCTTAACTCCTTTATCATGCTTTATAGCACTTCAGATAAGTTAATACCATCAGCTGGTCAAACAAACTATGACAACCTCCTCTCCTCGACTCAATATTTGCTGCGACGATCAATTGTAAAGCGCTCGACACTTTTTCACCCGTCCGATTACCCTCTTTCCCTAATCCCTCGAGGACCCATGGGAACGATTTGTGACGCCTTTAACGAGCATAACGTATTCTTCTTTCGGGAAATAGATTCAGCGCATACTCTATTCATCAGTTATATCTAAGAGAGTGTTTGACAACTTAGTATCGCCCCTTTGTTCGCATTAGAAGTGCTTTCCATTCACATTACACGAGCGATAAAGGAAAATTTTGTTGTAGACTGTAGAAAGACCTTTACATACGAGTAAATAGCCTCTATGAGCAAACGGCCTTGTTCGAGATGGTGCAGTCGCTTGTTCGACGGCCAGTTTATTTGATTACTGCAGTTCTGCTTGAGAAAACTTTTCGGGTATTACGCATTCCGATAGAAACAGAGAAACCTTGGCTCTGTGCATCTACAAGGTTGACTAAAGCGTATGGAACTTGTCTCACGCTTTTGATCCCAACAAGAACGCTGCATCATGGAACATAGTATCCTCAAATTCAACTTAACCGAGAAAAATTGAATCGATTGAACCAAATTCTGCTTTGTTTAAAACAGCGGGCGAACTAATCCGAAAAAAATCTATTAAAAACAGGCAGGCATGGAGCCCAATTATTCGAAATATCGAATAACCAGAAAAAAATCTGATCGGATCAGACACGTCACAAAGCACATCGTAAAAATATAGAAAAACTGGCAGACTGTTAGACACTGTTAATCTAACGCTTGCATACGACATTTACGGCCAACAAAAAATTGACAGTGGTGGCAGCGGCAATGCAGCCCTGAATGTCACTATTATGAGTCAGAACCATGCCGTTCGCAAGCAAAAAAAAAAAACTATTCTCTTCCTTCATTTCAATAATTTCAATTTCCGCTCTTTGCTATTAGATGATGATTCTTGAACACTGTTACTCGGTTCAACCCTCATAGAGGCGTGAAAAAATCTGTATTTTTAATACTAGGTTGTAAGTACTGTCTGTTTCACTAATCTTGCGTGTTGGACGAGGTCCAAGATGACGTGAGTTCCGTCCACGTTACATTGGTTGGCTCACGTACAACATGATAAGGAATATGGTGACGTGGATGGACTTACTTCCTATTTCACCTCGTCCAATACGCAAGATTAGTGGAACAGACACTATGTAACTTTTAAGACAGTGACTGTGCTAGATTAACAGAGCATGCGATTACTGCAATCCCTTGCATGCATCGGTATGATTTACAAATCTGAGCTCTACATCATCAGGAATGCTGGGATAAAAACGTCTTTCAATCCTGATACCCAAAGAAAAATCCCGAACTCAAAAAGCTTGCATTTGCTAGCTGCAGAATGACCCCGACTAATACTAAAAAACCAGTAATCAAGCCTCTTGTCCAAACTTTTTTCTTCAACAAGCCAATCTACGGCTAAAGCGTGATGCAGCTCCAATACTAAAAAGGCGCCTCACCACAGTGTTGTCATCACAAACAAAAATCTAATAAATTTAATTAATTTAATAAAGGTCCAAAAGAGAAATCGGATGCTCCAAAAACGCAAAGCTTCATAGTCGTCATTTAGTCATTTCTTCCATCCAAAGATGTAGAGCTATCCCTTTCCTGAAGATTCTCAATTTCTCCACCTCTTCCAAATCGAATATTCGAATATCGAATGTATCTACTACATCATTCAATCAACACACCATACCTCACCGCTTGCTAACCATGTCATTACGAAGACAATGTTATTCGCTAATTGAAACGCGGCAGCTGGTGTAAATCCTCACAGGCACAGCCGACATGCTGGGCTGGGGCCAAGTAATGGCTTTGGGCAACGACAAAGCCTAATTGGGCTTATGGGAATGAATAGCAATTTGCTTATGCGTTATGTTAATTGTTATTGCTGTGGTTATCCTGCAAAATTGACAATTCAGTAATTCTGATTGTCCAGGCTAGAAAAACTGGCGTAGTTATTATGAATGGTACAATTATTGCGGTAATTATTCAAGAGAAAAACAAAAGAATCCAGCTCTTTCATTGCTTTACTTTAGCCTTTTGTCAGTAATTTCGCTCCCTCTCCCCCCTCCTCTCCTCCCGTCAGAATTGCTATGTATAACGAGCGATTCATGGACACGAGATCTATGAACCGCTCGAGATCGCTTTTCAAGTTTTCATTTTAGAAAAAACTTCAGAAAGACCAGCCACGAATCGAATTTCAAATTGGCGAGCGAGATCTAAGATCTGAGATAATTGATAATCATAGGGATGCATGCACTTTTACGTACATATTATGCCAGAAAGGGCATGGAAGTCAGCAATCGCTGGCTTCCAACAGCTTTCCTTCCATCCACTGTGAAATTCGTGAAAGATACACATCATTACTGCGTTAATCAAAAAAAAAAAAAAAAAAAAACACCAATCATCCAAATTTCAGACACTGGTCCACGATCTTCTCATTCCTTTTCTTCCTGTGCTTTGCCGCATGTCAACTTATCGCCACTATCTTCATCATTCTGGCACATAAGCGGAACATTGCACACTACTGCTATCCCAGGTGAGTCCGAGGCTATCGATTTTCGCAAAGATTCGCACAATTCTCCATTTTTCAGATTAGTTCTCATCACTGGTCTCATCGTTTGTTCTGCTATCGCTTGTATAGTCATGTTAATTTATTTCGGTGGGGCTCAGAGCTCCATGAACAATTTTTTCTTTCGAGTGTACGAGGTGAGTCCTGGAAAAGGAACGGGGTTTTTCCCTATGAGAGCTTCTTGTTGTCTTTTCAGTACTTCTTCGAGAAAGTAGACGACATCGAGAAGGCAGAACTTAAGTCAGAGCTCAAGCTCTACGCCGCTGGTTTTCTAGCATTGGCGCTGACATTCTGCATCTACAGGTGTAATACTTCCACAGTTTTTATCTTACTTTCCATATAAATATCACTGCAACTCTTTATATTCCCAAGCAGTAATTACAATGACCTTACTTTCCTTCATTTGTCTTTTCCTCATGTTTTGCTAAAGTTTTTTTGTTAGAAATACAAGTTAGCACAATCGTCATTCCTTCCTGCTGTTTATGTGCAAGCCGTCAGGAAAAGAAAACAGATACCCAAATAAGTAATCGTGTAATCAGCCTCTTTTAAGAAAAAGACGGATTACTCAAAACTCTTCGGGCTGGTTGGCATGAATTTCGACCGAAGTAATTCTCAGAAATCGCTAAGAGTGTTAATTATCCTAATGAAGCAGTGATGTTCTATGATCTCTGGGACCAGTTCTCGCACTACTAGTAATTCTTCTCAACGCACAAAAGAGACAATAGGACCCATAAACGCACGAACACCACTAAAATAGTCACTAATTTATTATAAAGGTGGTAATGTGCAACAGTGGCGGATGCAGGGTGGGGGGGGGCTCTTTCCGAGAATCGGTCGCCGAATTTTGGAAATTGTTTCATAAAATAAATAAAAACCCTGTATTTGTCTATCTTTAATTGTCCATTTTTATTGTTGCCTTCAAAATATTTAGTTCTAATCAACTAATATCAAAATTAATACTTTTATTGATTTTGATTTTCTGTGAGTCCCCAAAGTGGTGAAGACCCCAACTTTTTCTAACCCCCCTCCCCGATCCCAACCACTTTCTCCATCGGTCACTGACGTGCAATATTATTGCTCAGAAATATAATTTTTTCCTTCAAATCATGAGCGGAAATTTATATTCTGACTGAAAATGCTTTATAATCCACATTATAATTTGTATTCATGAACATCATGTAAAACTGTTAATTTCAGCATATTCGAACTGTTCTTGACGCGGAAATTCTACCAATCCCTGGATGAGTTCACACCAGTTCCGCAGAATGACCCCTCAGCGCCTCAGCCGGCATATAATCCGGACTTCGCGCAGACGCCAGGCAAAGTCTATCCAGACTTGCCCTAAATGCAACTTATCTCACTAGCTACTTAGCTTCGAACTACTTAAGATCTCAAGTTAGCACTATGCATCTGTAATTTGTTATTATGCAATATCCCATCGTCTTCCAAACCCAGTATTTGGGATCCTTTCTGCGAATCCCAAGTCAATCAACACGCATATATCTGTTTGTCTTGGACAATTGGAACTCAACCTATTGTGCAGTCATTGTTCAAGCATTATGAGCTTTAGTAGTTTTTCTAGAACATTCCACTCTCCGTAATAGGTTTATGATTTTTCTTCTTTCTAGGCCCATGATTTCTCATATATTTTCCTCTCCTGACTCCGTTCCCCATTGTTTTCCGCTGGTTTTCCGTTGCCGGTTTGAAGTCCAAAGATCTCATGTATTTCTTATTTTTAAGGAATCTTTCCATATTGTTTTGATAATTATCAGAAGCAAATGAAGAGCGAACTGAACGATTACTGCGCATCATTTGGAAATAGTCAGAAGACCTGACACTTGAGGATACTTCAGTGCTACTCAGCGCTGTAGTAACTAAGATGTTCAAGTGTTTACCACGGATGTGATACTTTCAGCAGGCACAGGGCCAGACAAATTGATATAAATTGGGAGAGTGCAAGGTATAGGAAAAGAAGACTTGATCATAGAAGGAAAAAGAAAAAAAAAACAAAAAAAAGCATTGACTTCCAAAAGGAATCCAAGGTGGAACTCACCAATGTTGACTTCACAAGTGGGTCCTTCCCAGCCCGGCAAACATTTGCACTTGAATCTACCAAGTTGAGAGGGAACGCAGTCAGCTCCATTACGGCATGGATTCGCTGACGAACAAATATCCTCGATTTCAGCACAGTCAGGGCCAGAAAAACCAGTTCTAAACAATGAGAGAGCTATATAGTTTAAAATCTCATATGGTAGGTATCGATAAACCCTCACTACGAATATTTTTAACGAAGCTGTCCATAAAACAACCTGCATAGGCACTTTGTAGTTCCCAAGCCTGGTAGATCATGACATACGCCGCCGTTGGGGCAGGACACACCAATGCATTCATCGATTCCAAACTGACAGCGAGCTCCAGTGAAATCTTAAAGTAGTGGTGACGGCTGCTCAGACGCCTCAAAATTTCGACCGAAATCGATCCTTTGAGTTCTTTTTTGCTAGGAATTTAGGATAAAAATCACAGCAAAAGATAACCTTGAAAAATCACAAACCCCTAAACCTTCTAACTCACTCTGAGGACAAATACATCTAAACGTTCCGGCAATCGCCTCACAAGAACCACCGTTGAAACATGGCTTCGAGTCGCAGACCGGCTCTATCAGTTCACATCGTTCTCCAACAAATCCTGGGCGACACTCACATAATGCACGATGATCTCGGACAACACATTCGGCCTGAACGAACATAGTTGCGTAAAAGGCCATGGCATCCGAGATAAGGCCAACAGGCAAATCTGACCTTGTTTTCGCACTGTTTAGCGGTGCAGTCAACTGGTTCACAAGCTGATTCTGCAGCTTGTCCTTCGCTGGCCGTGGCTGTCTCGTTGGAACACTGTATACACCTGAATTTTAACTCTAAATAGACATTTTTTTCTCCACAATTCAAGAAAGGTACAGGTATTCTGCGGATTCTGATCCTATGGTTTTTTTTTTCGAAAATTAATTGAGGTATATCACACATGAGTAATCTCACCTCTGCTGTCCTAAAGCCGGCTGGTAGTGATGTAGGGGACATGGCGAGCATGGCTCTAGCCCAGATAAACTGAACGTTCCCGCTTGGCAAGGTTGTTTACAATGAGAAGGACCACCAGAACCAAGTCTAGCAGTGTAGGTTCCAGAAGAGCAAGGAGTACACTTCTTGTATCCTCCTAAGAAAAGTTCTCGCAGATGTATGAATAGAGGATGAATCAAGCTATACTACCATAGATGACTAACCAGCAATAGGTGGTCCAGAGAACGTATGACGAGGGCACAGTTGGCAGGGCACCAAACCGGTTTCGCTGTACATTCCATTGCCACAGACAGCTAAAAAAAACAATCGAGTTTAAGAGAACAGCATTATTTTAGATCATTTAAGGTCAGCATAATTTTTACCCTTAGGATCACCGCAAAAAAAAAATAATAAAACAAATTATGGCATAACCAGAATGAGAAAAAAAACCTATCTATTCATTCAAAAATGCAGAGGGAAAACCTACCCAAGCAGCTTCGCTGAGAATGCGCTCCTTCATATTGTGTATAAGTCCCCTCAGGGCATGCCTTACAAGCCAACTGGCCCGCCTCATCCTGGTACGAGCCTAACGGACATTTCACGCAGGTGTTGTTCACGTTCACGGACCCAACGGGGCACGGTACTGAAAATTTCTGTTCTGATCTGCTGCATCCTAGTTCTGCAGAGCTAAGGGTTTAGTTTAGTAGAAAATTGTAAACTCACAGCACTCTGGCAGCTGATCATTACCCTGCCGCAATACCTCTCCGTCGATGCACCCAAATCCTTGACTTATAGTTGATCTAAAAATAATTTTGACAGAAAATTCATCCATGAACCCACATCCATGAAAATCGACAAATAACTACGTAGAACATAAGGAGAAGAATGGAGAACCTTCACAGTTGCTGCTTATTTTTTAAGTAACCTGCAAAAAACTAACTTGGAAGCAGTCAGCTGTGGACAGCCAATGCCCTGAGATGGAATTGATTCGCCATTTAGGGCAAGTAGGTTACGAATAGGGGTGGTAGCGCCTAAAAATGTTATGCCATAAGAAGAAATCAACCTTCAATGTCGGCTCAAGCGACAAGTCTCACCTGGTATCCTGAGGTCGAAAATCGTCCTCAGGGTGAGCCCACAGAGATCATAGAAGACGCTCTGGAGAACAGTTGGGAGAATTTGTATGGTGTAGTTACCGTTGACCTGAAAAAGCTCAAAATAGGATAGCCATAAAGATGACGAAGAAGAAAAATGAATGAGAGTAGTGGAGCTGTTGACCTACTAGCGGAACTAGCAATATCTATTTAAAATCAGCAAGAGAGTGCTAGATGATGAAATGGAATGAAAGTACCATTTTACCCAAAAATGGATAAGAAAGAGGTAACACTAACCATTCCCTTTTCGTTGGTAAATTCCGCATCCAAGAACCGCACAAACACCTGCACCGAGCTGGAACACCTTTGACTTAACACCTCGTCCAACGGGTCAAACGATGATGCAGCAAGGGATGCGTAGCCCTAAAGTAAGTGACTCGTCCGCGGCTGGCTATACAACAGATCGACAACATCTTTAAAAATTCATAAGGCGGTGCCACAAATGTGGTTGTAGTTACCTTGAGACAATGATCTAGAACGGGGGATGAGCTAGGATAGCTGATGGCAACGTTCAGCTCATACCGAGCAGGCTCTCTGGCTAAAAATTGTATAAATTTTTATAGAACGGCAATTTCTGTGTGAACAGTTATGAGGATTAGCGCTTACAGATAGGAACGCAAGCTGGGGCAGTTCCAGAGGGTGTCCAACGCCCTTCCTCACATGTGAATTCCTTTACAACCTGAATAAAAACGTCTGCCATTGTGGAATAGAACAAAACAACCTCAACATAAAAAAAATCTCTGCTATGTTTCATTAGTAAGATTTGTGTGAGAATCATAAAACATACCTTATCCTCATCCACAAATCTATACCCCTTCTCGCAGGCAATGGCGCAAGCCACAATATCATCCTTTTTCGCGCATTTCTTTACAACATGTTTCGCCGATGACAACGATTCAGCGGAGCAGGGCTCGGCTAAAAGAATTCAACTCATGAAGACACAGCAAATAGTCGAAAGTGCAGAAGCACTTGTACTCACGCATATAAGCGACTTGGAATTTGCACTGATTTCGGTTCGCCAGAGCATCTGTGGCTGTCACTTCAATTTCAACGAAATCACCCGGTTCGAGCATAGCTTCGGAGGGGTTGAAAACCACCTTAAATGAGACTTCATGGCTGAGCGTTTCGGTTTGATGATGATGCAGCATTTACAGAAACGTGAACTGGTCTTTTTTAAACGTGGCAGAATTTGCATGTCCTTTCGGCTTCAAATGCCACGATCACTTCTATTATACTAGCTATACACTAACCAACTAGGCGCAACATATACAGTGAACTCCAAATGGCCGTAGAGAAGGGGCGGGACCGCGGCGCTGGCACTCTTGTTGGCTGCTGCAGTTCCTAAGGCAGCGGGAAATCACGGCGTTTCGGTTTCCTTCCGTGTCTCTGCCCAGCAGGCACGCTGTCTTAGTGCAGCAGACAACCAGAGTGCTCGCGACGCAGTCCCGCCCCTTGTCTACGGCGTTTGGAGTTCAATATATAATTTATTAACGAACGACATTGTAAGAAAATTGTCAATGAGCGAACTGCACCTAAATTGCAAGTGGCAGCCAATCCGCAATTACGCTGTCATTTCCTTGTCAAAAGAAACGAATTCAAGTAAGTACGGAAAGTCTTGTAAAACACTAGCAGTGCTCATAGTTTATCCAAGATGGTAGACAAGATAGCGAAAATTGTCTAAAATTGTATCATACCTCGGTAATATTTGAAACGTCCTGAATCACCATGGGGACAGTGGTAAGGTTGAACACCGCTCGCATCTCAGGTTCATACGCCGCTAATGCGTAAGAATCTGGACACTTCATCACAGGAGGAAGCGTGTCTAGAAAATAAATCATTTCTATGTGCAACAATTGCAGACGTAGTGTAGATCTAAGCCGGCGAAAAGGTGTGGCACAAAGGATAGATCATTAGTGAGGCCATACAGAACACGAAGTAAAGTTTGAAGGTTTTTCCTCGTTTTTTTTTTCCTTTGACACAGTGCATGAATGTAGCACGTGAAACCCACCGGGAATCCTCAACTTCACTATACATTCCGCTGTATTGCCTGCGTCATCAAAAGCCGTGTAGACAACGTCGATATCAGAAGTGATCAAACGGCCTGATGTGAATCCAGCAGGTTCGACGCGCATGTAAGCGATCTAGAAACCCAAATATCAATCAGCAAAAATAAGCACTTCATTTTACCTTGGCTTTATCACAAGAAATAAGAGAAATCTTTTTCAGAAAAATTGATAATAGCAGAGGTTATTTCTAAGTATTTCGCGTAATTCAACAGCTAACACGTCCTTTAAACGCAAACAAGTGCAGATAGAAAGTGGAACATTTGATTTGGAATTCACTAAGTCCCTCAACAGATCTGAGTAAAACGTGTTGAGATGACCTTGTAAAATAACAAAACAACAAAGGAGCACTTCGTTTGACTAACCCGTCCGCTATTATCCTCAGCCTTCGGTTCCTCATAACGAATCGGCTTAATTTGTCCATTCTCGTCTGTCTCAGCAAATATGGGACCGATTGGACAGTTCTGGAATGATGGCGGCTCCGCATCCATGCACTGCGGTACAGAACCATTCCAGCCAACCTTAAAATCTCAGCCTTGAAGAACTACCAAATAGAGAGGCGAGCTGTTTATCCCATGGGGGGTGTGGCCTATTTCGGATAAACCGCTACACTATGGAATAAACTGCTACACTATGGGATAAACCGCTACATCACCGGATAAAGAGCTACATTACCGGATAAAGAGCTACATGACCGGATAAACAGCTACACTGCCGGAAAAACTAGTGTACGTCAAAATTTCATATTGAAAACGAAGAAATGCGTTGTTCTGTCATAAAATAGCCTGTATATCCAACTCCTGTTATTATGTGAGACTATGTATCTCTTGTGGAGCCACTCGACTCGGATAATTGCAATTACGACACTGTGATCACTCAGTATAACCCCGTACGGTATTTCTGAAAAATCCCCATCAAAAATGTCATATTTTGTGTAGTAGCCACATTCGGATAAACAGCTCCATAGTGTAGCTGTTTATTCGAAAAATTCGGATAAGCAGCTCCATAGTGGAGCTGTTTATCCTGGTTGACCTTTTGGCCCTTGCAGGTGTGAAGTGGCGGCATACCTCTGGGGATAAACAGCTATACACCCTACCAAATATATGAAATCGAAACTATTCGTAAGGCTTTAATTAGATCACCTGAAGGTGAGCCGGCACCTCATGGGACACTGTCATAGGAGCTAAGCATCCCAGCAAATCAAATCGAATGCAAGGATTGCCCTCATATTCCGCTACACCTAGCAGAATGTAGCGAGCACGAAGCGGTGGTACGAGCTCGAACTGATGCATGGCGTTGTGATTTCCAGATGGAGTTTCGAACTCCTACAAAGAACAAGAGTTTGGACAGAACTGAGAGCCGTCAATGACAGAATCAAGGACCAAACTGCCTCACCACTGGGTAAGTGTCGTAGTTGTGACTGAACTGCGTCTTGTAGAATAGCTGCATCTTGGTCACGTGACCTCTCAGATATCCACTTCCAGCAACTCCAGCCATTCGAAGTGTTGTTAGCGTGTAAATCCTGGAATTTACTAGTTGATGTTCCACAGATTCATGGATGTCTTCCACTATGCGTTAGTCAAAAATGGAAAGATAAGGAACAAACCTTTGAAGATCCACACTGAGGAAAATAAAGGCGTCTTTGGATCCACACCATCCAGTTGAAGATAGCCTTGCCTATAGAGAAAGCACAGAATTATACATGGAATTTCATGCTTTCCGCAATTATAAGCACTGAAGAGAAGTGTAGATATCAAGGACTACAGAAAGTTGCATGCGGAAATCTCAATGTTTTCAAAAATCCCCATAAGGTACCTCCTACACTAATTTAGACCACTAGTAGAGTTGTAGAGTTTGAAAATCCCGAACAAACCTTATGCGGCTCATATCCCCAATTCGTACTATCTGAATTGTCAGCAAACGCTCCATCTGGTATGAATCCAGATGAGATTCCCACATCTTCGCTGAGTACGCAAGCGGCTCCCAACGCACACTGTATAGATGCGGATGGGAATGGGCGATATCCTTCAAAAATAGGTCATAAATCCACATCAATATTCATGGAACAGGAATAACGTACCTGGCCTATTGCATGAGAACTTTGCTACAGCTCCTTCTTCAACACTGTCTAGTTCTATAGAGCCGTCGTCTGGGAATCCTGGATCTACACAAACGGGTCCTGAAAAGAGAAACACGAGGTGAATGAACGAAAGGATTACTATAGAGAAAAAGGATAGCAGCAAGCAATTCGATTCCATCGAAAATAGACAAAAATACTAAAAAAAAAAACAAAGACCAACCCTCGCAACGGAGATCTCCGAGATCCCATGATGCATCAGTCCCACATCTCACGCTTTGGTCTCCAGCACTAGACTTGCCGACAAGAGAATAAGGGGGTCGGCAGGTGAAGGTGAGAGCGGAGCCAACCTGGAGTACACAAGAGCTTCGCGGAATGCGAATTCATACTTCGGAAATGAGCGAGTGCTCATGGATACTCATCTGATTCCAGAGAAAGAGAAATAAGAAAAGAAGACAAAGAGAAAAAGAGATCCGGAAAAAATCAAAACTGGATGAGAAAATATGAGTATGCTAACCTGAAGCCCCTCACCATCACTGCTCACCTTGAAGCTGTTATTATCGCCTTCATAAACAGCACCAGCCAGTACAGGTGGAGGTCCACAGTCTACGAATGGGCAGTCAGCTGCTGGTCCTGATAGCCAATATTCCCGCCCATCAGGTTGTGGATCAAATACGCATTCACGGAATGCAGCCAAAGGTGAGATCCGAGCTAAAGAAAAACTTGTAGGGGTTATGAGTCAGACAAAATCGGATACAGGTTTCTTTGAAGATTCCCAAGTCTTAAACAATTTGAAAGTCTTATAGAGGTCAAAATAACCGTATTTCTATTCCAATTGACTAACATTCTATACCTGGCCTATTTTGCTGTGTACAGACAATCGATACATTCTGTCCGTAGGCAACTGTACTGTTCTCAGGTGAGACGAATAAACCAATTGCGGAATTGTTCTTCAATCCTTGGCAAGTGGCGGCTGAAAAAAAGCACTTGTAAGGAATGAGCTCCTGCATTACCACAAGGGGCCTAAGCCTAAGAAGATCTCACTACAGGGAACTCACGTAGACAGAACGGCGCCGTTCCATTCCATGTCCCATCAGACAAGCACTGTAGGAAATCCGGTCCCATCATCTGAAAGAGAACATTTTCGGTGCGATTTCGTGCTGAATGTACACAAAGAATTGCAAAGCAGATAGAAAGCATAGACTCACCTGATAGCCAAAATTGCACTGGAATTGCACCACAACAGGGTAGCTGAACTTCTTCAGAGTGGTCAATAACCTTCCGTTATCAGGAGATTGAACCTCTGGACACGCTCTTGGGATGCAAGTTTTGTTGAACCTTCAATATGAACGATTAGGGCAACCAGTGCAGCTCAACCAGTCACTTGTGACAGGAAAGCTTATTGTTTTCAACAAACAAATCCTTACTTGACAACGTCAAGTGGATGCTCGCCAGTTTCTCCCTCTTCCAAAAATACGCCTCCTTGACCGTTTTCAACGAATAGATCATATCCTTCACGACAAGCACACTGAAAGAGGAATATCGTGAACGTATATTAGGAACTATGAAACAAGAGGGTGAATTACGTCACATTCTCTAAAACGAACGTAGCAACCAACGTGATAAGGGAAATAAACGAAGTTACTTGAAATTTTCGACAATTCATTCTACCACAGGAAAGGACTCTATAGGGAACTCCAAACGGCCGTAAATAGAGCAAGGGACCGCGGCGCGGGCACTCTGGTTGTCTGCTGCACGAATGCAGCGGGCCTGCTGGGCACAGACATGGAGGAAAACCGAAAAGAGGTGCAGCAGACAACCAGAGTGCCCGCGCCGCAGTCCCGCCCCTCATCTACGATCGTTTGGTGTTCACTGTACAAGAACGCAAAATCAGAGAAATATCGAAAACGTGTTGGAAGTAGAGCAAATGAATGAATTATGTGTACTTACACTTAGATTTTTTAGATTCGATTATTCAACTGCTACATCATGAATGGGTAGACGACTGTTCTGAAGAAAAACTGCAAGTAGAACAGCAAACCTTGTAAGATCCCTGCTTATTAATGCACATCTGATCGCAATGTCCATTATCAACCATGCATTCGTTCACATCCGCACAAGAGGATTTCTGACAGCCAAGCAACTCCATCTAAACAAATCATCCTTAACGTGATCAAGGAAATTAAATAACTTTTAGCCGAAGAATAGGCAGCCCACTTTCATGCACGCTTCATTCTTGAAAGATCCAACAGAAATCTCCAAGATACGGGACTCAATAGAGTATGGTAGATCAAAGACATCACCACCGGATGGTGAGCCGCTATTCACAGGAAACTCCTGGAAAGAAGGAATTCTCGGAGTAAAGAAATTAACAGCGTCTAGAGTTGGTTAAATTCAGTACATTTTTCCCATCCACCGACAACTCCCTCAAAGGTTGGCCTTCTTCTTCACTGTAGCGAATGCGAATCGAGGTGACTTCTCCTTTTGCTATCTTCTCAAACCTTAAATTATCATCTCAATATATGTATACGGTTCTATTGTTAAGCCCAACTATTTAAAAATACATACCTAATCTTCTCAATGACTTTCGGGACTGTGAAGTGCAGCGTAACCGACTTCTGAGAGTCCGACTTGCTGGCACACCAGCCAGAAGTCGAAAGTGCAGCTGGTGTGACGGCTTCAGATGAAGCAACAAGGGACGACACAGTCAAAGCGGACGGAGTAGAGCAAACTGAATGCGAAGTGCATTAAAGAAATTTTTTGCCAGCTTGACACAGATGTACCCACCTAATTGCGGCTGGAATCCATCCAAACACTGGCATGTGTACCCTCCTGGTAAGTTCATGCACTTAGTGGATGTATCTTGGCATTGAGCCAAACCTTCAGCGCATTCGTCAACGTCACGGCACGACGGTACGGTCGAGAGTGACTGGTTTGCAAGGCATTTCACCTATAATGGAATAAGTTAAACTACAAATGAACGATGGAAAATCGCAAAATCAACCTCCTCTGGTCCGTCTGCTCGGAATCCAGCGTCACAGTGAACTCTAGCAGCATCACCGAACTGGAACGGTTGCGGAAGGCTCAGGCGTCCATTAGCAATTCGTGGAAGAGAAGAGCAGGTCAGTTCTGCAATAAATTTATGTATCTTTTAGCAAAGTTGCTAACACAAGACATTCTAAAGCCAGCCAAAACCATTACTTAACAGTTTGACCTATATTTTTGGAGTGAACGCGTGAGTATAAAGAAAGCAAGGGTAAAGTCTGTAAAGTGATTTCCTAGTAGATTCAAAATGTGGATGATGCCACTTACTTATACATTTTGGCTGCTCAAAAGACCACTGGCCATCCGATTTGCACAGCAGAGTAGCGGCACCTTCGCGACGATAACCCGGTCGGCATTCAAAGCGAAATACCGTACCGTAACCAGTTCCATCACCAAATTCAAGCCGGCGGTCACCATTGGCGAACGGTGACAGGGCGGGACACATAGCTGCTGAAATATTATTTGCCCTATATATTGAAGTACAACAGCGAAATCGATGTAAACTCAAGAAGATTCACAAACCTCTACAGCTCGGTGCTGGACTCCAATTCCCATCGATTCCACAGTGAATTTCTTCTATGGTGTTACCACTAGCGAACTCAAACCCTTCATAGCATGAATACTTAGCGATTCCACCGAAAGAAACATTTGTAGCGGATTCGGCGTAACCATTAGCTATCTGGGGTACTGCAGAGCAATAAACAGCTGAAAAAAAACACTTGAGATGCATTTGTGGGATAAACATTTACATTTAATACTGAACGACTATCTCATCTGCTTTTGTAAGGGAAGAAATTTTGTAATTTAAATCTCTCGTAATCTGCACAACTATAGGGCAATTTGTACTGGATGCCTGCGACTGACGCGCGTGCGTCTATATGATGAAGAATAGGGACTAGTCGCATTGCAGTCGCAGCTCAGTCGCACGCGTTTACGGCCTCGCGATGGCCGCGCTTTCTTTTCATTGAGAATTTCATGCCGCGGTCTTCATCGAAAATCTTTCGCAAGTGGATGCGTGCGCCTGATAGTCGCATCTGGTATAAATTGCCCTTATATGGCAGAGATAAGCAAAATAATTCGAAGGTACTCACGCTGACAGTTAGGAAGCACGCTCTCCGTCCACTTTCCACCGAGTTCACAGCCTATATCAAACGTCCTCCCCCGACCGGAAGCGAACTCAAAGCCAGGTGGACAAGAAACGACGACCTAAACGGAGAAGGATACAGTAGCAATAGAAGCAGAGAGAAGATGGCAGAGAGAAGAAGTCGCCCTAAGGAATGCGAGCGCACTCACCTTAGTACCATACGTCGTAGCTTTGGTTGAGAGAGACACTAGGGGCGGAGTTTTTAGCTGAGGGCAGTCTGAAAATAACGTAGAACAACTATTTAAAAACAGCTTCTGAGACCAACAGATGAATGGGATTTAAAAAGTCCTATATCGAAGCTGAAAAGTTGTGATCAAACATACTCAGCGAAAATGTGAGGTTAAATCCCATTGCATGCCTTACAGCATTGGTCTGCATGACCACTTGTGCTCTGCCGAGTCGCGAAACCAACTGCTGTGGAGGACGTTGTTCGCTATTGAACCCAGATCCCTCATGAAGAGCTCGGCCTTTCGTGGAGCCCTCGAACACCTAGAAACAGCAAATCTATGGAGCGATAAAGCAAAAGGAGCATATTTGAACCCACCTTCATGTAATCGTCAGCAGCAATGTCGAATCTGTTGAAATGAATGCTGAGAGGCTGATCAGCGTAGCCCTCAGGCAGCTCCATGGTGTAGGTGCACTGCACACCTGGTGGATAAGGGACTCGGGTACTACCAGGTGATAATAGAGAGCCCCATGAATGCTGTAGCACCACATCACAGCCTAAACGATAGCTGATGATATGTAGTAGCTCAAACGTTTCCTAAATACACGAGAAGCAGAAAAATCTAGCCTATTTAGGAAGGTCTTGACCTGAAAACTCTCACCAGAACAACAATGAAGTTGAATAGTGCAAGAAGTTCAAAAATATAATATTAACATTTCCTTTGACTACATCAGTTCATAAAAATTTGTGTTACTGCAATCCTAGACCCCGCTGTAGTTAATATATACACCCCCATTAGAAGAAAAAGCAGCTATGTAGGTGAACGGCAAAAGTTTTGTTCAGAAAAGATAATCGAAGTGGAGTAGAACCGCAATAAAACGCACCTCTCTTGTAGCCTATGGAGAATCCGCGTCCTTTTGCCTTCACATTGGAGAGGAAGTACACGTAGACATTGTTCTGAGTGGTTACCAAATACTCAGTGATGGAGCTATTACCCGAAAGCCTGAAACGGTTGGTCCAATTATTTAGTACGCAAACGTTCTTGTTTCTTACAAAATTCTAAACATGATTAGTTAGCTCTATAATAGCCCTACGCCCTGTAAAAAAAGAGCACTGTAAATCACGAACATAACAGAAACAGTGCCGAATTAAATTAATAATTGAAGACATGACACTTTAAAGTTTGTACTTTTGTGGAAAAACGCACAGGAACCCCTCTCAACCCCTCTGCTCGGAAAAAAATCATACCTGGCCAGGACAGCAGATGAAGGTGATGGGCCATCATAAATCAAAAGAGCATCATCAGAAGAGAGCGAGATGTCCTCGATCTAAATTCAAACACTTGGTAAAGTATTTTTTTTCAGCTGGTAAGATATGGGTAGTGTGCCTACTCACGCTCAAAGTAATAAGTTGTTGCTTAGGGGCTTGTATCGCCCAGACACACTCTGTGCCAGATGGGTACTCGGATGGATAATGTGGAGAGGAAAACGTCTGTCCATAAGCCTGCGCTGTGAGTGAGCCGCCGCAGGTGAAGGGAACTGAAAAGTAGTAGTATGTAGATGTTTTTATAGCCCACAACGAAATAATCTCATCATATAACGAGGCTAGACAATCTATTCCAGTGCAAAGTAGAAAAAGGCCACTTTTCTTTTCATTTTTTTCCCTGCGCTGTGTTTTTTAGTTCTTTTTTCTGCCTTCACCGCACTCTCTCCCCGATTTGATTGGTGAGAGCGCATATCGCAGATGATTTCTGTTGTGTAAACATTGCAGCCAGCGCTTCCGGTTCGGATGAAAGTGAGAGTTGGATTAGTGATAAGATGAAGTGAGCTGATTGGTCCATTGTTCACCTGCAGACCAGTCAAACTACAACTTCAAATATATTAGGTCGTCAAGTATGAAATGTCTGATTTTTTGAGTGGTCAGTTTGACAGTTGATATCTTCGGGGTTTCCACAGATCCACTCTCATCTTTTTTCCATTATGTAGGTACATTCTCCCTCTCTCAAAACCACCTATTTGATTTTTGATCAACTTTAAAATTTTTGTCCGAGAGGAATTTTTGTGAACCTACTGAAAGACAAAAAATCGTATCATTTCGAAATACGGGTTCCATCGCGGAGCCTGCAAAGCAAAGACAACTCGAAATAGCCAGGAAACGTTTGCAGAGGGAGTGACTAATAAAGGAAGGGGACATCGATATTTTGAGAAATTTCTACGCCGTGATATAAACCTACAAAGTGAGCGTTGTGATGAACTTGGATTACGATGAGCTGGAAGCTGTGGCTTAAGCGGATAGGAGTAAAACTAGGCCTGTGTATGCAGCGAGATTTGGCGTTCGCGACCCTATATTATTCAGGTGCTCAAGGCAATACGACAAGGTAAAAAGGCCCGATGAACGAATTTTTCACAGTTTGATCCCCAAAAATTGGTGCCATTTTTTGACCATTTTTCGCAAAACCGCGTTGCGTAAACCAGGGAAGCAAGGAGGGGAATCCACCTGCCATTCGTAGCACTGGCCAAACCTTGCTCTACTTGACCACAACTTCTCCCAAGTGTTAGTCCACTTCTTGGTAGAGAAAATTTTCCACTTCTAAAATGATGTTGGAAATGCCCTTCGCCAACTTATCGCCACTTGCTTCCCAGGCTTCTAAGCTGTTGGCGCAACCATGCTACCGCTTAGATGGCAAGGCTGTGCCGGTAGGACAGGGGCACATTTGGATTGCTCGAAGCTCATCTTGTTGGAGAAACATTACTCGAAATTGCCTCATTCAAAATCAGACATTTCATACTTGACGACCTAATAGTTAGAAGAACATCGAAAAAGAATATGTTATTTCTACGCTAGACCGATTGTTTATATTCTTCCGCATCAGCGTGACTATAGTGGTGAGTGATTAGACGTGATTTGCGTTCGGAATCTTCAAACAACTAATTTTCCACAACAAGCTCATCGTCGCTGTACCAAAGCACACCTGTTAATCTCTAAAGAGGAATGAACAACAAACGTACCACTTCGTCCAGAAGGATTTGAGACAGGAATTAGCCGCTTAACGCTCAGAACACATATAACACCCGGGCCACTATCATACCCCAAAGAAAATGCTGTACAGTGTTAAAAAAGTAGGAGGAGGAAGAATAGATAAGCACTAGTATTATAGTTGCTGCCAAATTTATTGATGAGTGGTGCAGGTGGTTCCAACGCGCTGCGGACCCAGCGGCACGACAGGACATATATACAGTTCTTCTCAAAAAGACAGACTGATTGTGCGTCTGCACCATCGCGGCGGAAAATGAACGAGGGATGCGGACAGAGCATGCTCTAAGTGAGAGGGTCGAGTAGGTCCCACCGCGATCCTGCAGCCGCGACGCTTAGAAACCGTACGCGCAATCCGTCTATCTTTTTGAGAAGGACTGTATGTATGTAGTCCAAGCAGTTGGCTAAAAAATAGAACACCTTCACATCTTTCGTTCAGGTCCATGGCACAGCTAGATCCGCAAAGCTATGGAGACTTCTGCGCAATTTGCAAACAGATTTGAGGCTGATTCTACAGTGACAGTCAACAATTCTTTCATCACAGAAATCAGCCCATCCGCTCTATCGCGCCGCACCACCTATGCGGCGCGGCAGAGCAACAAGCAGTGGAAAACATGACCAAAACATCCAAGTATCCTCAGAACCGAAAAACGACTTCCAAAAAAATTCTCGACTGACTGCGCAAGGAAAACAAGACAAAAAAAAACAAAGAATCAAAAAAAACAAGCCCGAGTAATTCAAAATGAGCGACTAGGTCACGAATCTGTCAATAGGTTAAAGGTCGCCACTTGACCCAATTACAAGGATACTGTAGTTGGTGAGTGTGCGCGGTAGTTTTAAAATCTTTTTATTCCTCTTTTTTTTCTTTGTTCTCTTCGTGCTTGGAAAAACCATAGAGTAAGTTGTCCAAGCCTCCAGTTTTTTCTACTGCGTGGATAAAAACCAGAAATTCGATTGAAGATGGGCAAAACATCCGAACAAGTGCTAAATGCTAATGGGAAGCCTGTGACTGTAGCTGAAACTATTGCTCACTACAAGAAGGTTGAAAGTGAAGACTTCTTTGTTTTCTCCACTTTGATGTCTTTGCTAGCTTCTTTGCTTTTAGACAAGCTCCTCCAAAAGATCCAGGAATTACTGAAGGAGAACCGTGATCTGAGGAGGCAGATACAAAAGAGAGAACAACGGCTGGACATAAGGGACTGCCCATCCAGAGTAAGTTGAGATAAGAGGGACATTTGAGAATTTGTTTCAATGTTTATGAGGCATTCTTTTTCAGTCCACTTATTCAAACATCACTCCTGACGTTCAAAAGCCAGAGTTTGATGGCCACGTTGACCGTTTGGTTTCTGAGCTAAGCCGAGCTTATCCAACTCCTGCATCGTCGATGTGTGAGCAAGAAAAGGAAAAGGGAACGAACGAAGATGGAGAAGGATAAAAGAGTCAGTTCTTTTCTCTGCCACAGATTTTTTATCGTACGTTCAGATAGCAAATGTTTTGTGACAGTATCATTAGGAACTCCTTGTTTAACGGGTCACAGATGCATGCTTTATGTTTCCGTTGCGTACAGTCGTTTTTGGTTATTGTTGTTTGTTGCTAAACATGAAAAAGTAAACTGTACCAATATATTCTCTCCGCACATTTCCTCCTATGATACAAAAGCCACGAGGTTGCTTCTTGGGACTGATCCATATTTTCTATATATGCGGTTTCTCCAGATGAGATATTTTTGATGGAAACAACGATTTCTGCATGAGCAGTTCCGGTCAATCACTCGTGCATCACAGAGCACCGTCGTGGGTGTTGCGGCGCGGCAAGCCAGACGAGCGGTGTTCTGTGGTGCAAGAGTGATTGACCTACACTGTATATTCTATATTGTCTTTTTTCTGTACAAAACCGAGCATATTCGGACTTCCAAACGATAGCAGATTCGGCTGATTAAATTTCGTGGCCTGTTCCCTATTAAATTATGTCAAAGGAGCTTCAAGACGTTTAATCTGATATCTATGTGGTTTTGAATGCAAAAGGTTCTCTTTCGAGATAATGGTCGTTGATATATCCAGTCCCAAAATAATTGGCAGATGGGGCGCGTGACAAAACCTACTCGACCCTCTCAACTGGGGAATGATTTTGCTAAATTCTTCGTTCTGTCCCCATAGCGTTACAGGAGCCACGACACAAGAAATAGCAGAAACAGAAACTGTTAGCAAATTGACAAATTGCTGCAACCTGTGACTGCGGTTATTTCTTTTGCACGTGAGACCATACAGCTTTAGCAACCACCCTAATTACCAAAATTGGCAACAATTTTTCGCTCGAACCGTAATGACCTCCTTTCGTTTGATTCAACTGAATCAATGGTGGATTATATGAATAATTCACAAAAGAAGGCGAAAATTTCCTACCAGCTCTCCAATGCGCCTGAAAACCACGCGCCTGTACAGCTGCGTCGCTTCTAAATCGAACAATGATCATGTTTGTCGATGAGGTCACGTCGAATTTTTCGCTTTTCGTTCCGGAAAGCGTTGCCAGCACTAGAATTGTTCGCAACTTTTTTCACATGTGGCACTCACTCATGGAAAAGTATGGGTTTCTTCAAACAGTAATTTTTATACCCACCTGTGGTACTGTTTTCTGCAGGACCACCATCAAGTACAGTGACAATGTCAACAAACTCCTCCGTTTCAAAGAAGTCAAATGTGAGCTGAAAAGCGGGTGATTACCACATTCTTGGGTATTATCATTGCTCTACCGTCAATAAAAAGGAGCATCGATCAATTAACATGTTCTTATTGGCTTTAGAAAACAATCGTTAAAAATTAACCATTGATAAATCCATCTTTGAGAAATGGATGTGGATTTTCAATGCTTGCGAGAAGGACTAGGCATTCTATGAGATTCAAAACATTAATAAATATTCAGACAATATTTAAAAAAACTCGCCTGAATTCGACTATTGATTGGTGCTTCGATTACCCAGCGGCAATTCGAATTTCCCTTGTAGGACGATGGATAGTTAGGAGTCGAAAGTTTGCCCGACTCTCCTTTATCGTATTGCAGACATGCCAGGTCAGCATGTGATGCTGAAAATAGATGTAACGGCAATTTATGTGGAGCGAGAACTGGTCCCTGGATAAAATGGGCTGTTAGCTTTTGGGAGGTTCGGATAAGAGAATGTTCGTAACTCATAATCTCACAACGGTAAAGTTAGACAACAGCTTTTTCATCCACTACACTACGAGAGAACATTGCGGGTAAGAGCTCTTCTGAGTGTGTATCATCGTGAGGGAGAAAGGGGCGTAACCAGGCGACTCTGATTGGCACGTTTTGGCTGCCCGTCACGCCCACCTATTTAAACTCGAACGGTGTCAGTCCCGTGATACATGGTCTATTTGTGCTTACCGCCGTACAAGTTCAAGTAGGTGGGCGTGACGGGCGGCCATAGCGAGCCAATCAGAATCGTCTGAGAACGCCCCTTTTTCCCTCACGGTGATACACACCTAGCTTCACTTAATTTCTTTCATTTGGACAGATCTCTTAGGTTGATTTAGCTGGCCCAAAAGTTCAGGTAAAGAGTGAGCATCAGCACTTTACAATGATACGGTTCCGCAATGCCAGAAATGGTGTACTAATTTCATGAAAACTTTGTTGATTAAACATCAGGTGCATGTTCTACTTATTTACGTGTCTTGGGACATGAATAGACTTGTTGTGCATCTGTTAAATGTGCATATTTTGCACTGCAAACTCAAGAAAAGCCACAAATTCTTAACAAGAACTAACCAGGACAGTTGAGTTCATCGCTGAAGTCACCGCAGTCATCGACGCCATTACATCGTCGCGATTCTGGTACGCAGCCACCAATGGCGCAGAAGAATGATCCTCAAATAGCTAGACTAAGATTACCGGTAAATGGTCCAAGAAATTCTAATCCACCTTTTACACAAGCTGGTATTTCGCATATGAACGGCCGCAGGATATTGCATCGTTCCAAGCTCCACTCCAACTCGGTTTTGGATACTGTTCCCTAGAATTGTATGACTCAGTCGCCAGGAACAAGGACGAAACTCTGTGAATTCTCCTAGTGCGGCCACTGCAACAAAATATGACTCACCATGGCACAGCTTCCGGATCTGTAATCAGGCTGCGATTCCTTCCAGAAACCAGCATATCTGCTTGCTGGAACGCCATCACCCCAAACGAAGGCGACATCATCCTCTTGTTGCTGGGAGGAGAGGCCTGGAAATCACTGGTGAGTGGCCAGGATTAGCAGTGATAATTTAGACTGTACAGCTAGGTGTATGCGGGTTGGAATTAATCGATGAGACTATCATAGTCATGAAAGCCATGTTTCAAACAAAAAAAATATTAAGGTTAACTCATTCTTGGCGGGAGTGGTTCGGTATCTACAGCGTCTATTCGTATCTGAATCCCTGCGGATAAAGAAGCAGAAAAAGACCGAAAACTTTATTCACTCCGATGGGATTTCCCTTGTGAATTGGGCGTCGATGGTGGTGGCATTTCCGCTGCCTCGAAAAGCACGCGACGCGACCGCGCCGCTCACAATGAATCGTTGTCCCGGAGAAAATCCGTGGTCGAGCGGTGCGGTCGCGCCGCGTGCATTTCGAGACCGCTGGAAGGCCACGGTAGCCTCTATTTTCTTTGTGAATTTCGCGTCACGCCCATTATGGCTGTGCGTGCTTTTTTCATCAGATGCGAGAACTGGTCCCTAGTGGGTTTGCCAGGTTGTGCGTACTTCCGTGGATCGAATACAGGGGAACCTAGGGAAACCCACGGATTTTTCTTGATTCTTACCAGTATAATATTCCATCACGACAATACAGTAATGTTCAAACCGTTTTTATTTTTATTTTGAAGATATCGTGAAACGAAAAGTTTTTTTTTGGAACGAGTTACAAAAAAAAAAATCGATAAACTCAAGTACCTATCCATGCTTGATGCTGCGTTGTCCTACCCGGTCGCATAAGTAGCGAAGCGGCGAACTTGTTCTCACGCGAAGTTTCTAACCGAGCCAGATGAGCACCATACCTAAGGAAGTATTAATCGTTTTATTGATTACTTAAGGGTCTCTGTTTTTTTTGGGTCATAGAATTTTGTGCAGTCACGTACCTTGCGCATGTGTGCAACGCTTGCGGCCAACTCTTCTCCACGTGGTATGTTTTGAAGCATTTCTGGCCAAGTCGGCTCCAGCCTTCAGGACAGTATAATTCAATGTCGGATAACACTGACGATGGTGGCGTCTCTTTCGATGAGCATAGCGACGGCTGAAGTTTGGGTAAATATGTGTGTAATTGCGGATCTGAGGAATATTCGGTCTCACTACATACCCCAAGATGTGCATATTAGCCAGACTAAAAACCCACTGTATCAGCCCAGGGGTGGGATTCATCATTGAGTTTACCCGTAGCAAACACAATCACCTCCGCAGTTTACCTTCTTTTTGGCACCCATCAAGCGATTTACCCCCAAGTCGCGGGGTCTATACCCGTCTATAGGAGGGAGGTAAACTTCACTAGTGGAGATTACCCCGAGCAATAATATGGCCCGCTCCTGAAGTAAACGGGGTGAGGGGGCGGTTGGGGTGGG
>JARK01001346.1:528617-547446 GCA_000688135.1 Ancylostoma ceylanicum
CATCCTCGCTTACTTTCTGCGCCCGCCACTCACATCGATACATTGAATATTTTAACGATAAGTATTAGATATTTTTATGAAACGTCGAAACGGTCATTAAAATCATTCCGAAGAAGCAAATTATCTAATCTACCATGAAATTAACTATTATAATTAACTGTAACAAACAGACTAATTAACCTCAAGGCATAAGCACAGACCTAAACGACTAAAGAAGCTCTCTAAGGGCACGCTTTCCTTTTTATAGCACTTCATCCCAAGCATGCATTCTGCTAGAGCTATTGTATTCGGCAAGTCATGGCTACTTGACCCGAAGTGTGCAGAAAAAGTGCTAAGGGTGTCGAGAAGCGCATGACAGTTGCATGATTAGCTAAAAAGCCTCACATGAGAGTTTCTCGAAAAGTGCAAAACTGCAAAGAGCGTGAAGAGTCAGGAAAAAACAGCAGATCCTGTACATACAAAGTGACACTCAGGTAGAGAACAATATGCTGAGGGAGTGAAAGAGAATGTCAGAAGGACAGCTGCAGTTTCGCACTCATTTTGGGAAACTGTAATGGTCATTTTGAAAGCTCGTCCAAAAACTGTGGAGCAAAAACTGGTCCCATAATTAAATTCATTCCTGTATTACTTTATTCATGGATTGGAAAAATGAAATTAACATGGAATTTACCTCTTTGATCTCACGTTTTTTATAACCCAATAAACATGCGGAGGGGATAGGAACAGAATTTTAAGAAATCTATTGGTTGGCTCCCTTCACGTTTATAGCTTTTCCGGCACTACCACTGAGAAAGTTGATAGATCAAGAGAGAACGCAGACGCCGAGAGAAACACTTTTGCCCACCCCCTTGCTGTTCCATGGGTTACGGATGAGCAAAGTGTCCGCATGTTTACGCATCACGCTTGCTCAAAATAGTAAAATTGAACCTATGTATGATTGTAATTTATGCTCTGTGCAAACCACAAATGTTTCAGTGCTAAAAAAGAACTTGTGCGATTGAGAGAAAATCCATACTCGCTAAGAATACCGTATTCAACGAACGCTGGAAAACTTGAAAATTGAAAAAAAAAACATCTAAAAAAGTGCACCATAAAGTTACAGCCCATGACAACTGTTCGATCCCTTTCGGAACTCCCGCGTCGCGTACCAAAACCCAGTGTAAACCGTGGAAAACCTCTGCAGCGGCCACTTTCCCATCCGGACACTAAGTGTCCGCTTATGAGGTATCGGAGTTATTTGTCCCCAGAGCCCGGAAAACACGTACGGGCTCTTGCGCCGGCTCTTGCGGCGATCTTTATTTGCTTTACTATACGCGTCCGTAACAAGAGGTCAAACGGTGGTGAATGGACTTCACGAGATTTTGCGGACTTTTTCAGAAGGAAACTTCAGAGTGGAATCGATAGGGAGAAGTATTTCCAAACGAAATATCTTGTGGTAAAGACGACAACAAATACCAAGTGATGTTAAGGGAATGTTCATGGCTTTTGTTCCCTACCGATTTTGGAATAGAATAGTGGGGCTTTCCCGAAATCCTAGGGACCGTCCAGGAAGGTAGGAAGTATGGCAGCTCAGTGACAATTTCCGCCACCTCCCTTTGAGTAAACATTAGCCAACAGTTGACAACCGCTCTCAACAGTTGACCACAGAGCTAGCAAATACTCGGACAGTTAGATGATCAAGAGGGTTTACCGAGGATCGTCGGTCATTAGACTCAAACGGCGGGGTTTTTCGACGGCTGCGCAAGTTCCTTAGTTTCATGGAATTTTGTGAATTCCTGTATATTTGCGAAACAGAGAGGTTGTTGTTGGCTCGAGTAACGTGTCTCTTTCTCTTTCCATGCAGGGAAAAGTAATCCTAGAAAAAAAGCCACCCCTGGCAATTTTCGGATGTCGCCTAGAACCACAATTATGAACAGAATGTTTCTACCATCCCTTTGCTTCAAAAAATGGATGGAGCAATTCTTGAAGACAGAAAATGCTACAAAATATTCTCATCAAGTGAATACACAGCTATTCCAGATTTCGGGAGGTTAAGAAAAATCTAGTCCTGGAAAAAATGCAAGGTGCACCAGGTTGCCTGGTAATGGCATCTGATGCAGAAATAGCTCATAGAAACATTGTGAAACTCTATAATTAAGCTATAAAACTCTATAATTAAGCCTTGAAATCTTGTTTACAAATAAAGTAAAATTCAATAAACATGGGCACATCATCAGGATAGGCTTGTAGGATATACATATGTATCAGTGAAATTTAACAGCTTTACATCCATCTATGTATGAATGATGGCCCACAATTAGCACTGTGGTCTATCTCTCTTAGTGATAAAATAATAAAAATTATTTAAAATGGTTTAAAATTCCGTCTTTAGTAAGTAACAATAAGTGATGACGATGGCAGGGTTTTACTACGAGGCAAGGAAAAAGACAAACTTAGCAGCGAAATATTTGGCTCAGAAGTTTAAGCTCAATGGAAACAACATCCGATTGAAAACACTGATTGTATCAGCAATTTCTTTGCCTTTATGTACACTGGGAGCTAATTCCTTGGAAGCCCTCCATTACAGAAATTCCAAGGAGAAATAGGAAAGAATGCATGAACGAATAGCGGCCAGGGTTTTCCTGCTAGTCTGGCAGGATTAAACTATCCGGTTTGCGACGGATACTTTGTTAGACCTTAGAAAAATGGCAAATGAGCATGTAAGATTCCTTTTTTGTAGAAAAAAAGCTCTCCGAGCAGCTATACAGAGATAAGGAACTACTAAAGATCGTGGATATCCGAAATTCCTCGGGAAAATTAGGAAAATCAAGTGATCTCGCCTCGGCCGAGATAGAGCTAAGCTCGAGCCGAGCCGACTCGAGCCGGGTGAGGCGGCGGTGAACGTGAGGGCGACCGGCGTAGGCTGGACGAGGTCCTTATGTTGGCGTGCTGGCTTTGCGACCAGCATCGATGAGGGCAAATAATCACGCCCGAACAAAGCATTGCCCGGAAAAGGACTCAGACGACTTATGAACGACGCTTTTTCAACGTGTTCGAAGCTTCAGCAGCTGGTTCGTTGCGTGTTCTCGGCGTTTTGATGGGGTTTTTGTCGATGAAGTGGCCAACCGACGTGTGATCGCGTTTGGCACTCGCTAACATCCTTGTCCTAGTGCTTGAAGAGGCCGCGCTCGAGCTTTATTGAACAAAAAATAATGGACGCGAAAAGGTCTACAAGAATTATGGCGCAAAAACTGCGAAAACTTCCAGAAAATTTATCGATTTGTCCTTAGGGATCAGGAATACCGTGCAAATGTCCCCAGAAAGTAGGACTCGGCTGTGTGGAACCTGCAGAATCTACAGACAAATCCTCCGAAGAAGACGATTTAGCACGATTTAGTCGAAACATCGGGCTGAAGAATACAGTTTTCCACCTAACAATCCTTGTCGGCACAAAAAATAATTTGAAGAATCCATCCGGCTTTCCTAATGAAGAATTCTCAAAATCCTGTTACCCTTCTTAGTCCTGCAGAAATCACTGCCAATTCATCATGGCCTCGAAATTTACAAATTTCATAGAACTCTTAAAAGTTAGAAGTCAGAAAATGGGACATCTCAGTTGATCTTGAGCCTTTGGTTTTGTCGGGGTGGGTAGAAAATATTGCGGTAGCGGTGCGGAAGAGGATCTTCTGCCAAGCCTTGGACCGGCATCTCACCAGAAGTCATTCCAGATTCAGTTGCAACGACAACGGAAAGCTAGACCATTCGTTTACTCTGATTTTTACGAACTCTTGCTAAGGTTACATCCAAATTTATTATTTTTCCCACACCCAAAACTTCTTACTATAGCAATGCACTGACAGAATTCAGACCCCTCGAAGAATTTTATTCAGAAAGCTTTTAGCCTAACCACAGAATCCAACATCAAAGAGATCACATGGAGGAGTTTGAACTTGATCCGGACTACTTTTTTCCGAACAGGCAAGTTACAAGGACAACTATGGATTAATTCGGACTGAACACAATGTGCTAACATCTTTTGAGCAAATGCGAAGTTATAGTGCACTGATAATCATATCAATGAGATTGACTCTTAGACATCTTCTTCTGGAAGGAATAGCAGGTGCACACAATCCAGATAACGAAACGAATTTTTAGAAAATTTCAAAAAAAAATTAATGGGTTCTTCACTAGAAAACGTCGATTCTAGCAAAAAACTGTGGTGGAATGCGAATTTCGATATCGTCCGTCAGGACCGTGAAAATACGACTACCTGAAGAATGTTTCAAAATATTCTACGGGGTGTAGGGCGTTATACATGGAATGGGCGGCGCTGACGGGCTCTGTGATTGGCTAATTGGGTGGATTGACTATTCGCAGAGCTCAGCCGCACCGCCTTTTCCAGGTAGAACTCTCTACACCCTCATTCTGTGGAATCAACTAGTGCACCTTTCACTACCGTAATCGCACAATGTACAAGAGTTACGGTGCTGAATGTCTATGAATTCGGTGATCAGCTCATCAATAAGCTCACTAGCGGAATTATGCAAGTTTTTTTAAAAAGATTTTTTTGGGCAGAGTCTACCGAAAGGTATCAGAGATTTTAACCACAATGCCTTTTGGCAACTTCTAGGGCAAATCTTTCCACACTGAAGTAGAAACAAGAAAAGCGAAATATTGAGTCTTCCAGTCAGTAGAACGATGAAACATATAAAAAACCAAAACAATAGTTCACATGTGGCTATTAAAGTTGACAAACAAGATAAAAATTGGCAAGAGATAGAGAGAGCGGTAGCAAAACGGGTTTGATTCAAAAATCTGAAGAATCCGCAGCACAACATTCTATTTGTATTTTTTTATGAATGAAGGAATTGATTTGAAGAACTGAAAATTGCTTTAGGATCGCGAGCCTGACACAGTTCGGACAATTAGTCGTGGAAAAGCATTTGTCTTTGACAGGAAAAAAATCCAGCCAAATCACATCCGATTGACCTGATCTCATCAGACAAATTTAAGAGGCTGAAGCTTTGAAGAAACAGTCCCTCGCAAGGGATCGTGGCAGAGGTATGGCCTAATGAGATGTGATTGGAACATCCAGAGGTGAGTTCGAAGAGTTCTGGACTGGCTAGTGGACATAAAACCCAAAAAAAAAGAGTCCATTGGACAGTGATGGAATGTGCTAATAACTATACAACTTCGGCTCGGCGGTGATGACCGAGGACGGATCGGGGAATTGAGGATGAGAAGAGGTGCGCGCGTCGTCGAGCGACGGGGCAGATCCCACCGCGACAGATATCAGCGTGATAAACGAAGAGAGAAACAGCTGCTGCGCGAGTTGGACCCCGCCAAATTGGGGTCAAGACCACACATACCGCGGGGGAACGGGCGCACCACCGACAACCCCCGTCCGTGCGCCCGTGTAGCGAACACCCGCCGGCCACCCCCGTTACGAACTAGTAACATGGTGACGAGTTGCGCGGTGAATGATAGGAGCAATCAACGACGGGCGGAGTTGTTGGGATCTTCTTGAGGAGACGTGTGAGAACCACAGGGACGTGAGATGAGAAGTCTTTCGAAAAACGAAACTCGTTCAGCGTTCGAGTGATCGAGAAGACGTCATTTTCATGTGTTTCAACGGCGCTCGGCGATGAATATCCGGCTATCAGTAGTTTTTTTTTCTTCAAATCATAGCACCATGAAATGACCTGGAAGAAAAAGACGGCTAGCTGTGGAAAAAGTGGATTAGAAATCTTCGGCGGGAAATAATTGTGAAGAACTCTGGAGGTTCGACCAATCCCCCTCTTCCTGCCTGAAAATTGGATCTGCTACACTTTCAGGTTTTGAAAGTTCAATAGTGAATCCGAAAAGTTAGTATACCAATTTCAGGATCAAATCAGCCAATGAGCTAGGCATGCGGAAGGGTTGATCCAAGGTTGCGCTCAGAATATTTTCGTTGCAGAAAAATTTCAATAAATGTACTGAAGAAAGTGATCACTCATTTGTTTAAATGTGCATAAAATGAGGATTTTCCACCTACTATGGCGAACTCCACTTTTCCATCATTTTTTTCTGTTTCAACGTTAGCTTAGCGCGTCAAGGTAAGAGAAAATTTGACTTAATTTATTTAAAAAAATAGAGAAGGTCATTGGTGATAAAAACTAGGTGCGTCTTGAAGCAGAGAAAGCCCAGAACATACAGCGAGTTTGCTGGATACCACGGCATCTGAATCTCTGTTCCTTTGCCGGTTCAGTGAAGAAAGTTTTCAACAGATAAAATGGATTTCGAATTTCTAGATGAAAAATCTACAGGGAACTTAGGAAAGTTTCTCATTCTTTTACTCGCAAAACCTAGCAATCCTGGCCAATACTCAAACAGCAGAAAGGGTCAGGAAGCGTGGTTAGGAGGGTGAGTTCTTCCGAGAAAGTTCTATAAACTATGAAATTTGAGTGATTGACTGATTAACTTTACAGATTTTGAAACGAGGCAAAAAAAATGATCGAAATATTTGAAAAACTGCAGAAAAAAATGTAGAAATGCAGGAAACAAGGTTAGTGGTCCCTCCTGTAGTGCATTTTCTCCCGAAAGGACACTGATATTAGGCACAAGGAAAGCATCACCAATTATACGTACTTCGATCATTCTTTCGTCTTTTTTCCTGTAACAATTCTCGTTTCTACGCTGTACCATATTTTTAGATTTTTCAGATCAGTTTTTTAGCGAGGCGGTCAAGAGGTACGTCGCAACGCGACCGTGCCGCACGCGCATTATTCTTAAATCCGAGTTGTTCCTCCAAACTCTACGTCTTGAATGACACCAGCGCACACCTTCTTACAGTTTTTGTTTACCAGTTTTTCGATTCCGATAGCATTCATCTCTACTACTCGAGCTCAAAAAACTTGTCTATTTCTCTCCAGCGCTGCTCGTACCTCGAAGGCTGCAGCCGCGACGCACATACGAATCGACAAATCATAGCTAAGCAGCGTGCCTTTTGTCACGCAGCCAGATTTTTTCTTATGAAGATGAACACTTTGAATGGCTCAGTTTCTACGCTTTTTTGAACAGGTAAGTGCTCTGAAAAATTCGAAATTGGATTCACTGGGAACTCGATTTGGTTTGACTTCTCGAGTGGTATCTTATCCTACCACCACCATTTACAGTCCATCTACAGTCGGCGTCGGTGGCGGTGGCCCTTCTGCGGGCTAGAAAAGCACGTTGCGCCACCGCACCGCTTGAGCAAGAATCCGCTCCAGAACAACAAACTATTGGGTGTTCTTGATAGTTTGTTAGTATTCTTATAAGTTAACACCAAATATGATGAACAACCACAAAGAAAACCCATATTCGCCACTGCCACTGCAACGACGATTACATTGTGAGCGGCGCGGTCGCGAAGCGTGCTTTTCGAGGCCGTGAATGGGCTAGCGCCATCGACGCCCACAGTACCGTTTCGTGAATGGTAGCTCTGCTTTGTGTGCATTCAAAAAACGTAACATGTCAAAGTGAACTTAAAAATGTTGATATTGAACAACATTGCTTGATGGCGGGCCCAATGAGATCGCAATGGGTCTATTGTGATCGAAAATATTGACGACGATTCTGATCTACCGTTAGCCCGCCTTCCAGGCGTTTTAGTGGCGGTGGGGTGACCCGCTATGGCTGTGTCCTTGGCATTTCTCTCTTGTTCGTTTCCAGCCTAGTACACAACTGCGGCACAGTAGTAAGTGCTACAGTTACTATTGAAACCGGTCGTGTTCTTTCGTTCTGATATGAACCACTTATCGTTCTTGCCCGAAAATCGCTTGCATTGTTTCACACGCGTGGAAGTCGTAAGGAGAAATATACGATGCGGCTTGCACACGTAACGGGGGTGGGGCGGTTGTATGGATTTTCCAGAAAAAAACAAATAATGTAGTGCCCTTATGCTGGAGATCTCGACAATCACTGTGGTTCTCCATTGATCAATATCCATCTGAACAACTACTTCACTGGACTTTTCATAAGCTGTCGATGTTTTTAATTATTTTGTTCCTGGGTTTATATTTTTCAAATGATTTTACGGTCTCCAGAAATACAGGACATTTTTACCTGGCTCGGCTCTAGTACTATTTGAATAGTCAATCTTCCAATTTACAATTTGTTCAGATGTTCGACTATTCGGCTGATTCGAAGTTATGGCAAATTTGTTTCGGTCCAGTGCGCAGTATAATGCCACTAAATAGTGGCCCAAATTTACGCGTGCGCCTACTTTTGAGCCAATTAAATCGTGCATTAGGAAGAATATCCTGACCTGACCACTTAGAAATCAAAGTTGGCCGAGTTAGAAATTTGCCAGATCCTGAAGAGGGCGCAAGATGTAACAGAAACGTTTCACCTCCTATGAGAATTCTGTGGTGTACCCATCTTCTGAGGGCCTGCGTTGCTATTAGCTGCTGAAAACGCTTACCTGAGCCCAATTCTGACGAACGGCGTCTTCAAACGGCTGAGCGAGGATGCCGGACCGCTGTTACGAGCGGGACGCGCCGCGCACGCGCCGCACACTCTGCCGCTTCCACCGATTGCGCATAAAGCCTATACATTGAATACTTCAATTGGTTCTGAGAAGGGCATTAATTTAGATTTTAAAGAAACGGAGATTTGAATTGGTATGGAAATTTTCAAAAAAAAAGACTTGGTTCAGGTAGAGGGGGGGGGGGTTATGGAGCTGGTCTGTAATCCTGACATAAGGTTAAGTCAACTGTTCTGCTTCTAGCACTTGCTCTGAACCTGCTATATTGTGAGGAATAATGGGATTGCGTCGATATTTTACCACTGTATCCACTAGCTTTGGAAGTAGCATTTGTACCGATCTTTCATTTCTAATATCTACTTCGACCATGTCAAATAAAACCACGTTCTACCGCATTTACGAGCTTTTGAGGCATGTATTGCCAACATTGGCTGATCTATAAAAGAGAGCCAGTCCACCAGAGTGCATTAGCCATCGAACATTTGAATGGGTCCAGAACAGAACGGGAAATGGTTGCCAGTGCGTTTTTCATCGTTCATGATCGCAACATCAACGAAACGAGGTCAGTTTTATCAGCGCTAACGATCGAATGTTGTCGTTCCGAAAAACGAACGATAGCGGATAACAGCGCAGAGCGTTCGTGATGGTGGGGACTCAGTGTGTGGATTAGTTTATAAGGAGACAGGGAATAAGAGACGTCGATTTTTGAATTTTTGCACAGTATTTTTGAGCAGATCAGCCTAAGTTCTACAGTCAAGTTGGCCCCACTCGTGATTAATCTGCTCTACTAGGAAGAAATCTTTGTAAAGGTTCGATTGACGTTTCAACAACTTTTATGCAGTTAAAGCACTGCAAGGAGTAGCCACCAGTGTTTCTGGAGGTTTCACAAAAGATGGTGGGTACATGCAACGGTAGCTGGATAATGGGAACATGGCAAAATTAACCAAATTTTACCCACAATAAAGGAAATTTGAGGAAATGCTACAGTGTGCTTGGAACAGCCCATCCTGTATTTTCAACATGATCAGGGGAGTAGCTGATGACCGGAGTAGCTGTGGTTTGGTTAAACCTACGTTCACGTGAAGACGCTTCCTGCAAGGTGTATATGTACATGCCAGTGGCTGTTCATGGACGGATTTCTGACCTCTGCTCAGTTCAGCTGCATAGCTCAGAATTTGTTTCAAGCTAGCCAGCACTAATATCATCTTGTAATGATTATGCATTCGAAAACCTCTCGTACCTGGCACGAAGTATTTTTTTCATGGGAAGCCAGCTGGTTCTATGATCGCAATAATTCTTTTCTAAACACTGAGACTGAGTCTCTCTCTCTTTTTTTTTTTTGAATTTCTTTAGATCGGCTAGCTGAACACCTCTACAGACTATATGGCTAGTTCAAGCGAAATGGATATGGTCAGGTCTCTCTCCAGCAGCGCCCAACCATTGACAGCACAGCTTCTGAACTGTTGCGAACTACGGGTGTTCAGAAGAGCCGTGTCCATGCCTGCCTGCAGCTGAACAATCTTGAAAAATTGAGGAAATAATTGACTTCTCTCTCCAAGAAATCAAAGCTTTTAAGACTCTTTATTTTTCTGAATATTCATTCAGTGGTGGTAAATCATCCTTGCATCACAGAATACCGCCCGCCTGCTGTGCCGCGACGCACCTCATGCAAATCGTCATAGGTGGTGCAACGCGGCATTGTAGAAGGGCGGTGTTCTGTGATGCAAGGAAGATTGATCGCCATTGTGCATGCATGTATTCGACATTATAGGATCCGATTCGAGAGTAAAGCATGCATAATTTTTGGTCAAACCCACTCTGTCTATCTACACCCACTAGTATCGATTATCGTCGGGATGATTACGATGAAGCAATTCATTCATCGTCATCACTTCACCGTAATAGCACTATGGTGTTATTATATTCAATTTATATGTAATTTTATATTCTGCCGATTATTTCTGGCGTTCAAAGCTTTATTACAAGTGCTATAGTTCGTTTCAAAACCGACGATAATTGAGTATTTATGCCTATGATCTGTACTCCTCATCTACCTCTCCGAACGGCACCATTTCCCGAGTCCTCTCTTTCTGTGATATCTTCACAACTACGTTGCCCAGTGAAACACACTGTATCAAACGGGTAGTCCCTATACTTTGGATCGAATAAAAATCGAATAATTTTGTTTCTTCAATAACAATTTAGGGAATAGTTAAAACATCTAGATATTCTAGAATGAGGAAACCCTAGTGCTCTTCTTCTCTTTCGTGCTGCATTTCATTGGTCTCCCATTCTGGGACACTCGAATTTTCGATTTATTCGAAATCGAATGTTTTTGCTTTTGAATATCGAATATTTCGAATAAGTGGAAAATTCTAATGTTCTAAGAATAGGGACGACTGTGGCGCCGTACAAAAGAGAAGAAGAGCTTTGGGCTTTCTCATTCTCAAACATCTCGAGGTTTGAATTGTTTTCCGGTTTGTTATTGAAGTTACAAAATTATTCGATTTTTATTCGGTCCAAAGTATAGTAGTCTCCCTAACTTGTGAATGTACTACGTTACTATATAATGGTTGGTGCGGTTTTGAGATCAACCCTCAATAATAAATCTGCTAATCAGCTGTATTCCGTGAAAAACTCACTGCTACAACTTTCTGGAAGCAAGGATTATGTGCACTAGATGGAGTTGGGCATTTTTAACCATACGCAAGTATCGGATGAGCACCACGTGTAGAACGCTTCCAAATGAAGGACAAGTCTCTTCAAGAGATCAGCGTCACCCAATCTACAAGACACTCTGCCTAAATGCCCAGCCTTTTTGCTTCTTCAAGTTATTTAGAATAGCTATCCACTCCAACTCCATTACCATCTACCACTTCCAAGAAGCACTTTGGCGCTCTCTACAAGTGCTTTCTGGTATTATTCTTATTTTTCGTCACTCAGTATTCCTTCCTAACACTGAAAATGAAATCCTCCCGTTAGAACACCAGTTTTTTTAGGTGAAGCAGCGCTACGCTCTCCCCACTTCCCGACTATAGCTGTACATTATCGCGCTCCATTCGAAATCTGCGCCCCACGGCTTCTATTCCTCGAGTCCTTTACATTCCTTGGCTCCGTCTGCGTTTTCAGCTGTGTGCGTTCCTTTTCATTTCAACCTGTCCTCATTCGTTGTTCTTCTTTTGCTGAATCTTCAAGTAAAGATAAATACACTGTGTTCTTCAGTGCTTATGGCTGCCAACCATGTTCACATGCATCCTCCACCACAGCAAAACGACGGCTACGTAAAAATCGCTTCACTGCAGCCACAGATGAATTGCATTAACACTTATGGGATCGTGTTGGAAAACCGTAAGTTCCTATTTATTTATTTCCTAGGTAGAATGTGTTGCAAAGAACGTTTAAATGATAGGGAAATGGTTTTCATTACACCTACTATTCAAGGTGTATGCTATCTTGGGGGCTCTATAGAGAATTCTTCATTTTATGGTGGCTTAAGTATTTGCACCCTTGTATCTATCGCAGAAATTCTAGATCCTGTTCGTCGCCTTGCGAATGGCAGCCTTGTCGTTAGCATGCGAATCGCTGACCCTTCTGGATCAATCATTTTTACCATTATGAATGCAGAAATTCAAGATTTGTTCGAACCAGGAGACATTATAAAGATCAAGAACGGGTTCACAAACATTTATAGGGTGAGCACCCACTAGTTTTAGTCGTAGACAATTCGCTATGCTGACATACTCAGGATAAGGAATGTAAATTGGTTCTTTCAGGGTATGCTTAATTTATCATGTGGTCGGCAGGGTGAATTCATGAAATCCGGTGATTTTATGTTGGTGTATTCCGAAACCCCAAACATGAGTGAGTTCAACAGTGAGTACGCGGCTATGGAACGAGCACGAAAACCATCTCCGCCGCCAGAGGGAGAGGTACGTGTTTCTCCTATTTCATTTCGGTTCCTGCACATATACATGAAGGTTCGGTTATTTTTCTCAGTCTTGTGGGCAGAATAATATCAAGCATATGTGCTCGTACTCCTCTCGCTACTTTACCTATGGAACTAACATTTTTATGGGCTTCCCCTCAAGAGTTCTACACCTTGTGTTTCATCAGTGTAACCACTTGGTTTTTTTTTTCGCAGTTAACAGAGTCCATGGGCGTCAGCAATAGGAAAACTGCCCGTTGCCCTACCCCGTTGGTTCCATTTGTTACCCTGAGCCCGTATTAATCCATCGTTCGGGCCACTCACTGTCGATTCAAGCGGTTGGACGAGTTTTTCTAACTGAAGCCACATTGAAACGATCGTCGATTTCTCTGCAAGGGCGTTGTGGATTTCCGAATTTGGAAATATGCCTTCTTCCCCGTTATTTAGTGCCGGTTCTGGTGGGAAAACGAAATCGTCTCAGAAGTCCACTCGACATGCGCTGGGACCCACATGTGGGTGCAATGCTGTACGATTTGCATTCTCATTCGCAGCTCATGAGAATCAATGATAGGACGACCACGCAAAGTTGTCCAAACGGAATTTCTCAAGTCCATGCTGATATCCTTGGAAAATCTATTAGGCATTCCGACATTAGTCTGGTTACTTGTCAAAGAACATTGTGAACCTGTTTATAAATCAAAAACTATGCGCTCACTTGTTATCGTCATTCATAAAAACTCTTTGAAGTATCCCGTTGAGAGAAGTATGTGATCAATCATGTTGACTTTTTCGGCGGATCGGGTCAAGAGCTCGTTTATCGATTGCTTCATTTGACGAGGTCTCAGTCGACTTTTCCTATCGAGGTACTAGCGTTTGCAACGCTGCAGCATGTATGAGAAATATACGCTTTTGGTAGACAAATCGATTGTATCAGTGAGCGTCTTTTGGTTAGTTTATACTGGATGTGAGCGTTGATCGCTTGTCAAATGCACGCTTTTATCATATTTCCATAGAATTTTCCACAATGCTGGCACTAACGTGGCGTATACACCATGAACCGGAATACCTGGCAGCCGCGAAGTGCAAACGCGCGCTTCTCACCTGCATCTAGACTGCGTCAAATTTGTGCGCAAGCCTATCTTCACCACATCGTCGCACGCGAGGCGAATACGCGCGTCCAGTACAACTTGCTCTCCATATGCAAGTCTCATTCTACCAGGCCTTTGAAAGTGATTCACGTTCCAATTCCTCTGAACTCTAACTTTTCATCTTTATCGTCAATGTTTCCATCATCAAAGCGCAGAAATATTTGTAGATGTGTGAATCGGGGAGTAAATTTTGGGTAAGAGTCACCATTGGGGAAGCAAATGTTTCTGAAAAGAAGAATTCTATAACTGCATTTATCGAGTTGTTCCAGTATCTTAGTTACACTGAAATTCATCATCGTATTTTGCTGGTGGCAACCTAGCTATAATGTGTTCCACCTGGAAGTATAGCAGCGAAGATATTAGAGAAAGAGAGAATGCGAGAAATAGTGCTGGATAGGGAGAGACAGGCGAGAAATACAGATCATGTGCACAAATACTCAGCTATCGTCGTTTTTGAAACGGACTATACCTCTATGAATGCATGGATAATGTACTGCGGTGTTCAAAAGTAATAACGACAAGGAGTGACGTGGCAGAGTAACTCTACTCGTATATAAATTTCATTATTCTGTATCTGTTTGCCGCCGTTGTGCCGCAGCTTGAGGATTATAGCACTTGTTCGTTCAAGTGTTTTCAACAGTATTAACTTTAGTGGTAGATAGGGTTCGCTTCGAAGTACCTTCTTGCATTTCTACTTTTTGAAGGTTTCTTCTGATTGAAATTGTAGTGATATGAATCGAACGGTGGTTACAGAATGCGGCTCAATCGAATAGTGGGCCAGGTGATTCGCGACGGCCTCAAGGTGTTCGACCAGGTATGCCTCCGCACAAACGCCCGCCTCCCGGGCATCAAGCAGGAGGTCCTCCACATAAACGGCAGGACGCAGGCGCTGGTGGGCACTATAGGGGGAGACCATAGAAGAATGGTTGTCCAAGGTGAGCTTATTTTCGCTTAGTTTCCAACGTCTTTCTACTTATTGACCACAAATGTGTTCACTGATGCGAAAATTCATGTTTCATGATTATCACATTCTCTGAATTCATGGCGGAGGTATTGCTAACGCGCATTCTTCAAACAGTGTCCTATATTTCCAGTTCAAAGCACGCGTATATGTAATGCAGAGTGCATGCTGATATGAAGAAACCGGAAATCACGAAGCTGGATAGCATGGTGATTCCATCCAGGCAAATTCAGCAAACCGACCTATGTGAAAGTACTGAAACATTGTTCATATGTAGCTATAAATAGGCATCTACTCGATTGGCACGTAGGTGCAATGATTTTGGTGAAGGTACGGGTAATTCTGTGTTGGGTTATGTTTGACTTTTGACACTTTTAGCAAGAAGTCCTACTTTGATTCACTTTTTAACGTGGTCGTTGTGTGATGTTTCGTATGTTCATATGTTCCATTGTTGCAAGAGGTAGCAATAAATAGATGTTAATTTCGTGACATTTAGTTTTTCATGTCTAGAGGAATTTGTCACTTTAATGATTCTTGTCTCCTTCACATTGTTCTTGCACAAAGATCTGGTTATGCATTTTCACGTGCAGAATTTATTCGTGTAATTAGGCATTATTTACACAGCAAATAGTGCCGCTCCTAGTGCGTATGCATCGATAAATCATACACTGGATGGTTTTTCATGAACTGCTTTAGGTGATGTTGAAATTTTTGCATGTTTAGGAATGACTATGGACGTGTTTCCGTTTTTCAGAGCAAAACGAATGAATCATGGAGATGCTTGTTGCACGAGAAATTTTTTGGTATCTTTTTAGTTTTTTGTGCTTATATGCATGATATCTACAACGATTTGAGAGGATACCCATTATTCACAAGGAAGTGACTATCGCTGTGCTCGTACGCAGGTTTTTAGGTAGCACGTTCGTTAACATTCGAAGCAGTATTAACATTTCTGGCAGCTAAGACCCCCGGAACTATTACAAAAAGTGGGAACGTGCGTGAATTGTCCAGAGCTGGACAGGTATTTCTGCATAAAACTGGAATCCGTACACTATACAGCAGACACCGAGTTTTCCATTTCTGCTTCAGGGTGCTGCATTTTCCCTATACATGTTTCTTTTTGCCTCCTATTTCTTTCCGAGTTGCTTGCCTGGTGAAGCAGGCTGTGTTAAAACAATATTGAAGAGCTTGAACATAATGGAGGTAGTAAACCGAGGAAGAAAAACCCTCAGAAGAGCTAACTTCACAGAAAGGAGACCCCGGTTGCATAAGTGATTTAGTGCCTTGCTGAGACTAAAAGGTGACAAAGACGATTTCCAAGAAAATTTCTATACATTCCAGGACCCGCTCAAATCTCTTGAGTTTTCAGTAATGTCCTCTCACTTTTTTCTGTTCGCTCATCCACTATTGACGAAATGACTTCGGCGCTGAAGTGAAGTGCGGGATTTCTAGGTCATGATGGACGCGCAGGGAGGTTCGCGCTTCTCCGGCCAGTCATCCAGTCGTCCCCGTCCAGCCAGCCCACTCGGAGGCCCGCCCCCAACCCGGCTGTGACGCACCGCGATCGATGTGGTATGCCCCGTTGCGCTCTACTCCTTAACAACTTAGGGACCTCTGGAAGCTTTTCTTTGAGTGATGATCCGAATTATCTTCGCTGTAAGTTGAACATTCTATTCATAGAGGGTCTAACTGGGCAGTCCCTACGCGTCATTTGCAGTCCTATTTGGTTTTTCTTGAGCTTTCCGTTGCATAACGAGTTCCGCATGCCATGATTTGTTTGCAACTGACGTAGCCCGTGGATTTGTCCCCCATTCCTTTGAAATGTCCACCTTTCCTGTGTAACTAGTGTCACATTTTTCATTTTCTAACCAAGTGTTTTTGATGAATAATGCCAAGGTATTGCAATCATAAATCACGATTCAATGTTTGAACGAAGTAGAAGGCGTACGAACATGAGGACTGAGAGGTAGACAATCCTAATTACGCTCTGTACTTTTCTAATATCTCCGAATTAGATCGTTGGGTAGCAGTTATGCGCTATCAAGCGCATGGGAAACAGCGCCCCGTTTTCGGGCTCACGCATTTTGCGCTATTCCATCATGAAATATAGGTTCTACGTCCCTTAAAACTCCGCATTACTCACGACGAAAACTCCGCCCGAAGTTTTCCATGAGCACTGCCTTCAAGGCTGATAGAAAATGTATTAGACGGTTGCCATGTCTCCCTGGAGTATCCGAAAACCTAATTCTAAACATGCAAATTTACTTAGCAGTAGCCAGCGGGAGGGGAGGCGGACACAAAAAAGGAAGTGCTATGGAAATTTAATTGTCTTTAGTAGACGTACATTGCTAAATATATGTTTTCGTACCAGTAATAGGATGGCATCTTAGGGTGTACGAGGTGATTTTTGCAGCGTTTGAGTGGCTTTTGACCAAGTGAGCCGCAACTGCCGTTGGGGCTCATCCCTAAGTCAAGAGTTGAAATTGCAGTGGAATCCCACAGTTTTGATTTGTATTGGTTTGTAGTCAAGAGCTTCTTGTAATGTCTCCTCTATTAGGCATAGTCTTTTTTGATCACGGACTCATGTTTTTGGCGCACCTTTGAGTGCAAAAATTAATGAAATAAATAAAAATAATAAATAAAATAAATAAAAATAGTCGTTTTCTACCGATATCAGACACGTCCACTTGATAGTGCTTGGCCGCGGCCTCAGTCTGTGAATGCACCATAAGTCATGATTTTGAGACTCGACTATGTTTTGGTCATACATGAGTGAAGAATTGGAACTTTTCGTTGTTCCTTCGTGTGGTAGAGAAAGTGGGAGATGGCACTATGTAATCCAGCTATCCTTATTTCCGAACGTTTTTCCTTCTGTTTGTTGGGAACTCAGATCTGATGTCTTTTCACTTTTCACAAAATTTTCCTTTTCTTCGACAGTTGCTTTTTTCTCTTGAGTAGCTATCACACTGGCTAGCACTATGTTACTGATCTTTTTTTATGTTTTATATATTGACTGTTAACTGTTCGTGCGCACCTCTGTGTGCATGTCATAAACATAAACATAAACGTACGATTGCACGAGTATAGTGCGTTTCACCGGAGACGGTAGTTGGAGAAGCACCAGAGAAACAAAAATCGCGGAAAGTGTGTAGCAGTTGGAGAGGAGTAAGAAAAAAGCAGGTAGTCCGCACGGATACCCAGCCACCGTCGCGTTTGAAATAGAGTATGACTTGACTGGGGATATCCTCATGCTGCTTACTTAATGATCCATTGTGTGCTTTTCTCATATTACATTCCACGCTTTTTATTCAGTTGAGCTTCTCCCATGTGCTCCATTCTTTGTGGTGTCTGAGCTGTTCATTTAGTCTCTAAACTGTTAAAAACACGTGGCTGAAGTGGTTCGAAAACAATCTAGTAAATCGCTCTGGCTAATTGGATGTGGTTTTGTGGGCAGTCGAAAGTCTGACAGAAGAAAGTTCGAGTTTCCTCTCGTTTGAGTTCTGTTTTGAAATTGAGATCTCTAGAGAAATATTACTTCATGGTTTGTTGAGAAAACGATGGAAGTTGAGAAGTTGTGATGTTGCAATTTCCACGCTAAACGTACATAGGCATCCAAGTTTTACCTCGTGGCTCGCACCTAATGCAGGCAATTTTGCGTTCGTTTCTCTCTCTAATATCTCTCTTAGTCCGATCTTTCAAAATGGACTATATTTCCGACTGACTATGGGTATTTTAAAAAACAAACTGCGGGAATGTTGGTTCTATTTAAAATCCAAACAATTTTATTCACTATTTTACTTTTTATATTGTGTCTATTCTGGCGCCTGCGTTTGCCAGTAGGGATATGGTAGTGGCGGGAATCTTCCGTGTACCCAAAGCAATTGTCGAGCCGAACGAGGAGTTTTTTACGCGCAGTTTATGCAACGCGCAGCCATTAACGACGTGGCGATTCCTAAGAGGTGTGGGGAGGGGAAGTGCTCACGAGCAGCAAATGGGCCCAGCTCTTGCGCGTTTGTCTTACAAATTGCGTTCATTCCGCGGCTACAGCACATCGGCGATGTGTTCCCGATAGCTGCTCTACCCAAGACGGGGCTGCTGAGCGCATTATCCTACACCTGAATAACTCTGCGATGTTGTCATTTGCACGAACGAAAAGAATCGAGCGTTTGCGCATGAAATGGGAAGTTGGCTAGATGTGGTGCAATGCATTTCCTTTTGGTATTAGTTTATAACAGCAGGAACATTTCGCTGTATCACTTTTTAAAACATAATTCTTCTCTAATTCCTACCCCCTGCTTCTAGTAGTTGACACT
>JARK01001346.1:548019-574733 GCA_000688135.1 Ancylostoma ceylanicum
GGGAAGGGGGGGGGGGTGGGAGATCGGAGAAAATTATGGTTTCCACCGTTTTGGAGACTCGGACAGGGAATAAAATCAATAGTATTTGAAAAATAATAACAAAATAAACAATTAACAATATACACTGAACTCCAAATGGTCGTAGACAAGGGGCGGGAGCGCGGTGCGGGCACTCTGGTTGTCTGCTGCAATGTGGCAGCCGGTCGGCTGGGCAGAGACACGGAGGAAAACCGATACGTCGTGATTTTCCGCTGCCTCGGGAGGTGCAGCAGACATCCAGAGTGCCTGCGCCGCGGTCCCGCCCCTTGTCTACGACCGTTTGGAGTTGTCCTAACACAAAGTTTTCACCTGTTTTGTAAAGTGATTCCGCACAAGAACTTAAGGAATCATGTGAGAATCGGGATGAAGAGTGTGGATGCGCAGACAATCAGAGTGCCACCTTGCAAAAAAAAAATCAGAGTGCCACCCACCTAAGTGTGAAGGTAGTAGTATTTGAACCTTGTGTGTATGTAGGTTATTCGACCCCCTGTAAACAATTCAGTGCCCAGCTTTACTGGCCACATCTAGATTTATAGAGGACATATTGGTATAAATTTCCTTATGTAGTACCTAAATTGGTAGTACGTGATGCGTACACCCATTACCTCAACTCATTCGCGAAATTACGCCGCTTTGCCGACTTCGTGACTAACAAACCCGTCACTGCGTATGTTTTGACTTCGCATTATGAGTCATTCGACCTTCGATGCTATCGGCTTGCAGACCATCTCTCCATTGAGCACGTTGATGCCGAATTGTTTTATGCTCCGGGAATGTGTCCATTTATGAATCTCTGGTATCTCGTGGTCTGAGGGCTGCCAAACAAAGGCGCTGCATAATAAAGGAAATATTGGAATCCATGACTGCTCCCTATAATTCCGAGACCCATTGTCGCCCGGAGTGGCCGATGATGAAAACGCGCACTCCTACTTGGCATACATTTGTCATTTTGCTGCTGGAAAAGGACATCGTTCTCAGAGACAGGAATGGGCTGCCGACCTCATAAATAGGAGGTGGAGAGGAGATTGAGGGAAACTCCGCTGAAGTGGTCGAAGGAAGGCTGCCTACATAAGGTGAACAAGTCTGCTTATAAAAAGTTATCGTCTATTTCAGAAATGAAACCAGTCGTATTATCTAGACGTCTTCTGTATTATTCATTTTGCTCGTATACTCATATTTGTCATCGCCCTTGCTAGAAAACCTACTTTTTGCGCTAGCTTCATCTAGAATTTTATCCCATTTTACTATTTTATTGTGATATTTTTTTCTCGGAAATTATGAGGAACTCTCAGTATCGTGAGAATCGAGCAAAATATTGAGCAAATGATTACTTATTTTACCTAATTATTGACCACCTCCTTCCCTAAAGTTCGTTCTGCGCCTTGAGTGAGATGAGAACTACGCTCTCAATAAAGAAGACCAACATCGCCCAGCCTTTAAATTCCATGTACAGTGGGCGCCGGTGGCGGTGGCCTTTCCGCGGCCACGAAAAGCACGCAGCGCGACCGCGCCGCTCACGATAGAATTGTCGTCGCAGTGGTGAGTCCGGGTTTTCTTGATAGTTGTTGCTCACACTTGATGTTAACTAATACGAAAAGTAACTAACTATCAAGAAAACCCATAGTTTGTTGCCCACCACTGCTCTATTTTCGTTTCATATATTTTCCTTAAAGGTGCAACGCTACTTTCTCTGGCAGGATATTTCTCCTATGTTGAGTTTTTTTCAACCTCGATTGTTCTAGTCATTTTTTTGTTGAACATATTGAGCACATTTGAGATGTTTGAAGGGCTTCAACCTTCTTGTCCCTGTAGAGGACTCATTTCTCATATCCACGAAAAAAAAAAGATAATGCCTTTCGAGCGAGGTAATACCACTTCTCGGCTTTAAATGACGTCAGAAAAGTGCTATTGGAATCTGTTATGGGACTGTTAAGTGGTGTGTCCTGGTTTTCACTTTCTGTGGAAAGAGTAGTTTCAGATATAAAGACACACGCTTGAGCATAGGTTTGAGCCCAAACATTGGGCTTAGGCTAGGCCCAAACGTGAGTGCGCTTCCCCAACTCCTTTTCTCTCCATGTGATGTTAGTATAACAACGATGAAGGCGTAAATGTTTCAATGCGAGTTTTAGAAATAGTGCAAACTAACCAAATGCAACACCGTGAAAGCGTCTTTGTTTACTCAGCCGACGTTCGCTGTTTATCAGTTTTTCTACACCAAACTGTCAATTCAAATCCGCAATAGTTTGTAAATACATTCTACATATATTGTCGGAATTTTTAGTTGTGCCGATGTATGCGCTGTTCCACCATTTTTTAGGCAACAGTGTAATCTAATATTCAAATGGAATGCAAACATTAAAAGCTGAATCTTGCTGGCATCGGCACACAAAAAAGCTGGTGAAATTAAATGACATCATCCCTCGGTGGCGATCGGTTTAGCACCAAAAACATGGGGCTGCAGCTGCGGGCTGCCAACTTGCAGCGCGTGGGCACTTCCTTACCTCACTTTTATTTTTGAATTTTCTATTTAATGATATTACGTTGGTCAGGAAGATACAATGCATGATTTTATGCAAGAATGCTGAAGAACCCGGTTTTAAGTTGTGGAGTTCTGGGGAGAGCTATCGTCATCTGCATTCCATGGAATGACATCTTACAGAAAAGCCCTTTTTATGTTGAAGCAATACGCCATGCTGGCTTTCAACACAGAAATTCGTGAGTGATGCCTTGAATTTTCCTCATGCGCCTAATTTCGTCCAGAATTACAGCTTCAAAAACAGGGTTTTCGGCATTTTTGCAGGTTATTAGTTACATACCGCTGACTCCAATAAAAATCTTGAAAACGGGCAGGAGACATTGCCTTTATTCAGACACACAGAAGCTTTCATATTCTGGTGAATTTTACCCATTGTTCAGATGCAAACCCAGCCTGATCCTTATGCAACGAAGGACTAGGGGCGGAGTTGGCTTCCCAGACTGCTTTGCACCATCTCAACGTCATTCCCTCCGCGGTTTTTAGTGGCCAAACAAATTCCAAGATTTTCGGAGTGCTTTTGAATCTAGGACAAGAAATCACTGGTTTGAACTTGAATTTCCGGTTTTTTGAACAAATTTCTGGCGTTTCTCTGCGCTGAAAACAGCTGAGTTATAGCCGAGCTAAGCCATCACAATCCAGCCGCTACGCGTACGCGCCGCTAAGTTCGCACTTTCACCGATGTTGTTCATATATTATAGTATGCAAAAGTTTTAAATGGATTTATTGTCATTTGTTGATGAAATTTTTTCGCTTTTGTTAAGCCTCCCCGAACTGACTGACAGCTGACTGGCGTGGTAGCCATACTGAAGCTCATGTTGAAGGGTTTGAATTGGATAGTGAGTGAGAGTAGCCCATTAGCGTTCTGAAAAACCATCCCTCCATGTCATTTACTTACCAGATCAGACCGTAATCCCAACGTTTCCAGTAAATTCTTGCTTCCTTGAGAGAGAAGACAGCTTGTGCGCCTCCGTCAACAGATGACCCACGGCGAAAACATGACGTCACGTTTTTCCCGGTCCACATCAGCTGTCCGGTAACTGCGTTGTTAGGATTCAACTGCGGGTGAGAGCTTTAGTTTACTCAACGCTTTTGGTATGTCTTGACAAGCAATCGATGAGTACCAAGAAGTGCTCATCGATTGCTGGTCAAGACATAATATCAAACGAGGCTTCACGACAGCACCATACTTCAACGCTTTTGGTATAGGTGGTTAAACGCCACTGCTAATATGCTCAATATTAAGTGTGGTTGCCATGGCATTACGTTTCTTTAGATTTTTTACTCTCACCGAAGGGTAGTCGAGTTAGCTCCTTTGATGATGCCATAATTATGTACCTTCACACTTGATTTCTTAGTTGGTTAGCTTTCCGACAGTTGCTCACTCTTTGTTGACTGTGGAAGCGCTGGCCGTACTCAGGTTTTCTGTGTTTGGATTCAGGAAACGCTTTCCATGAAATCCAGCTATGGTTAGTGTGACTGGCTAGCCAAGAGATCAAATAATTTTAAGATGCGCAAAAATTCAAACTTGGTTTGCTAATCTGATTTTGCCCAGTTATGCATTCAGGAGTCCTAGAAATTGATGTGAATTCACTGCGATGGTGCGTTGTGTAATTCAGAGATTTCCACCACGATATGATTGCTTCTGTGTCTGTAAAGTTATCCGTCTCTTATAATTTTCTGTTCAATTGTTTGCTCTTGTTTTTGTAGCACGAGAAAATCGTGCGCTCCTTCTTTCATTTTGAGTTAAATGCATTCTTTTTTTTGCCGTTCTCATTTCCATAGGTCTCGTCCACAATTCTCATTTGAGCAGTTGTCCTGCTACTCGTTTTCCAGTGCTGTTCATTTCAATTCGCTCCACGGAGGCCCAGCAAAAATTAAACTCATAAAAGTGCTATCGAACATCTCCAGTGCCCTTGTCTTCAATTAATTTCCGTGAACGTTGCAGAATTTTAATGATTCAGCTGCTTATTACGTCTTTTCTTCCGTCTCTGATGCGAACAGGGGCTTATGAGCTTTTCCTATTAATCGTTGAACTTTCACTTCCAGGATGAATGCGGCGAACCCGTGGGAAGTGTCGGTAGCAGAGCATCAAGCAAACTGCGCCCAGTTTGCATCCCTGTACCCACAAAATGGTCGTATCGACGGGAACACAGCAAGACATGTACTTATGAAAAGTAATTTGCCGCCTCAATTACTAGCACAGGTGAGAGCCTTTTCGAAGCCATTTCATCTTAAACGCCAGGCTTCTTAGCAACAGGCGGAGCTCGCTTCTCATGTGCTTCACAGGTTGATGATTTATTCATTAGGAGCTTGTACTGAGGTGAATGAGAATTTCATCAATGAAGCTGCACGAGCAGAGTTTTTTTTTTGTTGTGGAAATAAGTTAAAGGGATTGACTATGACTCGGAAAACGAATGAGACCACGATTAGGCCTTGTATTGATCGCTATAAATGGGTTGGTGGTCGTCTCGTGGCGTGCATTAGCTAAATTTGACAAGGATTAGTGTGATTTATGGAGATGCTATGTAGCGTAAAGGTTATGTTGGAGAAAACCTGGTAAATTTGTTGTTTGAGTCGTATGTGTAAATTTTGTTGCGTTTGCTAGAGCTTGTCCGTGAGACATTGATTCACACTTTTAGTGAAAAGCTTATTCCACAATTCGGCAAGTAGGCAATGTTCCACAATTCACTGAAATCTGATTATCGACGTGCTTTTTCTGGATCTCTGTTTTTCTCTGCTAAAGACTATACACAAAGTTATTGCTCGCAAAGCTAGATCTGGAAGAAGGAGCCGATTCCATGACATGCGTTAGAAATAGTTTTATGGATGTGCACATGTAGATAGAAGATCTTGGCCAATATATTGCGCTCATCCTGAGCAAAGCCCCAAAAGGGTGCTGCTGCAACAGTCATCAAAAGAAATAACAACCTCTCTGCAGCGTCCATGACGTGCGCCGAATAGCAAGTAGAATGACGTATGGAAGGATTATTTCTTCATTCTTCTGGCTTAAGCCTTTCCTGAATGCCTTAGTACTGTGGTTAAGAGGGGCTTTAATCATAACTTGAAGTAGTTTTTGTTCTGAAAACATTTTGAGCAGTAGAGAATTGGAGCGTTCCATTGCAATTACTTCAAAAACAGTCAAAAGCGATTGAAAAGAAGGAATCGGTCCCACATACTGCTTCGGTACTGTTAAAATAGTACTTTTCAAGGTGATTTTTGCGGGTTATATTTTGATGCAGCTGTGTTTCTGCATAGTTTTTTTTGTTAAGCGATTGAAGGTGTATATCCATTGCCTGAGGTACTATCTTCTTGTGGAAGAATCGGGCTGTAAGCATAAGTTTGCCGTTAGGGCGGTAATTCAGAGCAGTTTGAATCAGCCAGCATCCGAAGGTTGAGAAAGACTCGCAGATGACGAAATCGTGGAGCACATTATGCGGGCCGTGCTTTTCAGCTCTCTTGAGAATAAGTACCTTCTGCTCTGACATCACTCGAGTAGTTAATACGTGACTCCTGGATGTTTTAAAATTTGTAGGTATGTCCAGGAATAAAAGAACTATTTGCATATGCCATTAGAAAGGTCTAGAAAATGGCGAACAAACAAATCTTTTTCGTCTCATATAATTAGTATGCTGTCTTTATTTACTCGGTCCAGCTGCTCACGAGAAAAACCACATTGCTTCGCTTTTCAACGTATAGCTCAAGCTAAAGTGCATTTTTTTTTCAGATATGGGCCTTAGCTGATACAAATCATGATGGTATGCTTGATGTTCGAGAATTCTCCATTGCCATGCGACTGACACGAAACTGCCTTGCTGGGCTACCGCTACCTCCCACGCTACCTCCATCGTTAATGCAAGTACCTGCAGGCAGCGGTCCACCGCAAGTGATGCCACACATAAACACAATGGCGCAGCCGAATGCAATGTTTACTCCAGGTTAGACTTTTTTAGGTCACTCTCCAGCTTGTTTTACTCTTCATGTCCTTCTCGTGAAAATTACCATAGTTAAAGTGCGCATTTGATCTGCTGCAAGCTATCTACTTCGTTTCCCATGAGCCAATGACTGTCTGACTGCTTATTCAGATGCGTCCAAAATCCCATATGGCGCATCTCCGATGCAGCCAGCACCGCCGACGTTCCCTGTCTATCATACCGCTCCAGCGGGAATGATGGGAAGGCGGCCGTCGCAGCCGCAGAACGGAGGGAGCACACCTAATCTGGCACAAGGAAAGCAGTGTGCAAACTGGACGATTCCACACCAAGCAAAGCTTAGATATAGCCAGCAGTTCAACCAACACGATAAGGTATCTAGTATTTTCTAGCTCTTTCAAAGTTATTATGATCATACATTTGTGTTCATTGTCTTACACGCGCTTAGGTTAACCGCTCTCTTCATATTGAAGTCTTTCTTGATTCGAAAGGAAAGGTGGTGTTATCAAAAAGAAAAAAAAAAACAACGCGTCCCTTCTATATACCATCTTATTTCGAAGTCCTATTGGATATCGTGTAGTCGCAGATTTCCGATTTAGGTTCCTCTTTTAACTAAAGTGTTTGATACCGTCTGAAACCGACCACGCCTCTCACATTACTCCCTCATGATACGCTGTGCCTCAATGTGACTAGCCGATTCGTCCAGAGGGCATTTGAATTTATAAAAAAAAAACTGGTGAATTAAATATTCATGTAGTACCAATTAAACATAATTGATATGGAATTCCATTTTTTGTTGGAATTTGCAGTAGAGCTGTCCTAAAGGACGCGTGCAACTTCCAAAAAATAGTTTTTTTTCTAATTAGACGCTAATATGTCTCGACGTATGGCTAAATAAGATTTATTGTTGCTCGGGTGGGAGGACATGTGTTCTATTTTTTTGGCTATCCAATTTGTTTGCAAATTCTCAGTCAAACTAAATTGTCTCTGTCAGCTGGCTTATGTTTCAATCTAACTTTTGCAGTAGTTATTTTGCTATAGTAAAACTATCACTCAGAACAATGATTTCTGCAAGCGTTAGCACGGTTGTTAGTTTCGAAAGTACACACTTTTTCAGTTTTTTTTAGACCTCTGCTTAGTTCGAGTATTGAATTTCAGCAACGTGTTGGATTTCTCACGGGTCAGGCAGGGCGCAGTGCTCTCGGTATGAGCGGCCTTCCAACGACAGCGCTTGCTCATATATGGACGCTATCGGATGTGAATAAGGATGGAAAACTTACAGTGGACGAGTTTTGTATAGCGATGCACCTAATAGACATGTCCAAAGTGAGATATTTTTCCATTGCAATTCCTAGATTTGAGAGAATATTGCTGCTTATTACAGGCTGGTTATGCATTGCCCGATCAGACTCCTCCTGAACTTGTACAGATGTGTGGTCTGTCGAGATCAGCGAACAACAGCCCGCAACTGGAGCCCGGTGCCCCACCAGCTCAGAAAAGCCCCGCTCTTAAGACATTTGAGGATAAGCGTATGGATAATTTTGCTCGGGGACAGGCTGAACTGGAGCGAAGGCGCCAGGTTTTGATGGAAGAGGTTAGTATGCTGGTGAAATTAGTCTTGTCGCGCTATTTCGATCTACTTTTGTTTGACTTTGGTTACTGTAATCCGCTTTTTTGTTCAGGAGAATCGCCGTCGTGCCGAGGTGGAGAAGCGTGAACGAGAGGAAGCCGAGAGGAAAGAACGGGAGCGACTAGAGAAGGAGAGGCAAAGAGAGATGGAGCGACAAGCCGAACTAGGTAACTTTTGTCATTCTCCTCTTTTTCTCAAGAGACTTCATCATTGATAGTGGCCAATGTAGGAGCTTTTTCAGGATTTTTAATAAGTATTGTGAAAAATCTGTCTGTTTTGCGAGATCTGGCCTTTTCCCTCTCTTCGAACCCTCGATTTTCCTATCTCAACAATTTTTTTCTTTCAGAACGCCTTAGACAGTTGGAAGAAGCACGTATCGAACAAGAAATGAAGCGACAGGCGGAGCGTGAAGCTGCCCGTAAAGAGGCAGAGCGGCAACGGCAGATCGAAGCTGAAAAGATGCGGTTGAAAGAGATGCAGGTAATTGAGCGACTTTCAAAATGGCATACTTGATGCTGTGTTCGAGTTCCCCTTATGTTTTTTTTGGCGAGTGATTCAAGCGTTTGGTAACTCATTTAGGCTCAAAAACAACGAGAAGCTGAGCTAACAGCGCAGCGACAGCAACGTCAGAAAACGCTGACTTTCCAGCTTCAAGCGCTCAGCGAGAAGGCCGTAGATACGGATTCTAATGTAACTAAGGTACTATTTTTTTTTGTAGATTTAAGTGTCATCTCGTTTTGATTTGTGTTTTTGAGTTCTCTTTCTTTCAAAGGTAGGCCTTAAGCCCTGATTTGTTCACGTTACGTTTTTTTTTTTTGAATCTGGAGGTTTTTCTCTGACATTACGAGTATTACCATGACATTAGGCAATTTCTAATAGTTCGTTTGCGAGTTATCTATGATCTACAAGAAATACTTGCAGAATGATTTTTTTTTACAAAAACCCTTGCCATCAGTCGATGTTGTTTTCGTATTAAGACTTGTTTCAGGCTCGAGATCGTATAGCAGAGATCACTCATGAAATCGAAGGAATGAGAGATCAGCGAGACGAGAAAATGCGCCGTATTGCCGAGTTGCAGGCGAATAACCAGCAGGTTTGTGTTGGTTCCTTTTTTAGAGTTTATTTACTAATCTTTATATTACACCTCTTATTCGTGATGCTCTCTGTCAAGTCTTTTTATACGTTTGTTCACAAGGACACTCATCTGACTTATTTCCTTCTCAGAAATTAAGGGTAATCTTCTAATGATTCAATGTCATTTAATAGTGGCTTCCATCCGAATTCATTTTCGATTCTATTTGAACTGCGATGCTATTTTGAGGCTAATCACTCGCAATGCGAGTTTTGTACACATTGCTTCACTGAGTAACCCAGTTCTGCGACTTCCGCCTACTTTGCACCGCGGGAGGGTTAATCAATCAAGGGCGAAGCCCGCTTTTGGTTCTTATTGTTGTGGCTGGTGATTTTTTGCCAGAATGGACTCTTATCGGCAGGCAGGAGACCGATGATCTCCCTCAGGTGAGGTGGAGATCTCCTGTCTGTATTGATCGCATGTTATGGCGATGGCGGGAAGCAGAGGCGTATATAAGGCCGTCATTTGAGGCCTAAGGCATGTTCAGCCAGGAGTCAGCCGGGGAGCCGCAGCCGCCGTGTTCTGTATTCTGTCTCTACTAATAAACTAGTTAGTTAATTATTTATACTTCTGTGCCCCTCAGGTTGTTACATGAGCACGTTTATTGGCCTGACGTTTCGACAATACGTCTTCTTCAGAGGCCTGAAAGCGGTTCAAGGTGTTGTTATTTTGCGATTTAGCCCATCAAACGCCTCCTCTCCCAGTGCGTTCGACTCGTGTTGGTCAGAGCACTGTGAGATCCGCGGCCAAAGAAAAGTACATGGAAACTAGTTAGTATTCCTAGTGGTGCGTTAGTTCCGAAGTACTATCCTAGCAGTAAGGGCTGTCTGAAGTAAGAGGGGGTATGGTTGGAGTAAGGGTCGAAGGGAGGAGACCCCAGAGAGAAAAACAGATTGTGTGCTCGGAGATGGCGGGGACACAACATTTATGAGCGCACTGCTTCATTTGAATTTTATTTTTATCTTTTCAGCTCAGTGTGCAAGCTCAAGAACTGGCTCATCAGCTACTGCAATTGCAAAGCGCCAACAAGGAAACGGTGGCAAGAAAAACGGAACTCGAGGAACTCAGGAAGCGGCGAGATGCGGCAAAGGTTATTGTGGCAGAGGCCGCCGCGCAGCTCGAAGCGACTCGAGCAAGAACGGCGGCTCAGATAGCAGAGGCTGAAAAGGTGCGTGTTTCACTTCAACGGATTCCTTTAAGGATTGTTTGGAGGAGATGTTGTGAATTGTTTTGGTTTCAAAAAGTACTTGCGTTATTTATTTTTTTAAGCCAGAAATTGAATAATCTGTGCAATTAATTAACATTTCAGCACAAAAAAAAAACTAACAGTTGCCAAGCTGTCCTTAGCTTCACTTCTGCGCTTTACCCTCATTTGATTGCTTTGAAATTTGTATTTTTTTTTTCGTGCGAAATGCTCGCAGACGTTCTTCTGTCACCTAGCGGGTCCTAAAATTTTGAAGTATAGTTTTATTTTGGAATTAATTTTTGGTTGCGTCTCATTTATTATACCAAAAGTTCGAGTTATTATTTTTGTTCCATTTGTGGTTGATGGGTGTTTGCTATCCATATGTATTTCCTGAAACCCGTTGCACTTTCAGAAAACTGAGGAGTATGATACGGCTCGTGCAGAGTTGGTTAAAGCTCGCGATGACTATCGGAAAGTGTTAAACAAGCTGGCTGATCTGCAAACGCAGGTGCGTGGAAGAGGTGTTTAGCGATAAAGACCTTCTTATATAATTTGTCCTTTAAAGGCTCGTACGAAATTGTCCGAGAAAGACGCGGAGAATGCCAGGTTGGCAGCGGAAGCTAAGGCAAAGGAGGATGCGGAAAGGGAACAGGAAAGCAAGCGACGAGCCGCGAAAGAGGCTGCTCACAACGTCCAGGCCCAAGCATTTGGAGAGGTGTTCTCTGCTCAAACGGTGCAAGCAACGGCTAGTGCTCCAACTCAAGCAGTGCAAAATTCTGTTCCTGTTGTCAAGCAAGGTGGGTTCCTGTTTTTTTTTCTGCACATTCGCAGTACATTTGCTCCTATTCAGCTCTTATTTATGGGAATTTTCGGTGTTTTTCGTGTTTCAATATTGTTTCCCAACTTTTCTAGCCCCTGTGAGGTCATATATTTGTCGGAACTCCCAAAAACTCATTCTTTTCGCGTCATCCATACTCTTAGTGGATTTTTGATTGAAATTATTCTTTACATCTCTCACACTTTCCAGATTCTGTCTCTGGCAACGCCTTACCTCTTGCTAGTGCCGGTGGAACGACCAAATATCGGGCTCTCTTCGAGTTTGCCGCTCGAAGTGAGGATGAATTAAGCTTCCAACCGGGTGACGTTATTTTGGTATTCGAGTCACATGCAGCTGAACCTGGGTGGAAGGCCGGACAGATTAGGGATAAGGTTGGAGTTCCTTTCATACGTTATTTTGTTTTTCATTATTATCAGCATTTCTTCTGATAATGCGGTCCGAAATACATAAGGAAATTCTTTTCACTTGTACTAGTGCAAGTCACTTTCTCTCCACTGTTTCAGGTTGGATGGTTCCCAGAAGCATTTGCGGAACCAATAGCTCCTGTAAACACAGCTGTATCCCAGGTTGGACTTTCATATTTCGACTCATATTTCGTTTTTCATAATTAGTACATAAGGACATCATGATCGTAAAAAATTTGTTGTAGCCTATCCAGAACATGCCACCAAATGTGACGCCATCGCCATCACTGGATAGAATTCCGGAAGAAGCTGTTGTGAAATCTGTTTCCACTCCCAAAGGTTGGTGGAACTACTCATCTAGGAATCTCAAAGGTTGTCTGACATGGCCTGTGTTAACTGTTGAATGTTGATTCTCTGTATAGCTAAATGTTTTGTTTCGTTTCATTGAATTCAGTTACATATACATCTGTTTCAGAGGCAGCACCTCCGGAAGCTGCAACTGTCATCTGCAAATGTGTAGCCCAGTTCCCATGGAAGGCCCGTAATGAAGGCGATTTGTCATTTTCGAAAGGCGACCCGATTGACGTATGTTTTGCTAGTATTCACAAACGTATGAATATCACGGAAGAGCATACATCGAAATTTTTTTCTTGGATCCACTCTAGTGGATGTAGTTCGCTTAGTTTGCATTGTAAAAGCAGGTTCAACGATATGTTGTTGATGTCTCACATCTTTAAAATAGCGAAAATGTTGCAGATCATTGAGCAACAAGAGATGAAATGGCGCGGGCGAAAAGCTGATGGCTCTATTGGATGGTTCCCGAAAAGTTACGTGAGGATCGTCAACCAGGTGAGGGTTCAGCTATATGCTCACGTAACTGCTGCGTGAAGTAAGCATTTACTTTTTAGGGAACTGCACCGTCGTCACAGCCTTCCTCCGTTACTCAATCGCTGGATCAAACCACTCCTGTTGCTGGTTCGCCCACGACTGGTTCGGCAACTCCAACTGGAAAGAACGCCACTGGAAGTGGAAGCAACTCACGTCAGGTACATTTTTTCGCATTGAAAGTGTTATATTATTTTCTATTAAGTGGTAGGATAGGACAGGATATATGTGTTAGAAAGTATCATGACTCTTGCTTTTACAGATGTCACAATCAGGCTCTTCTCAGCAAGTGAACATTCCACAGTCTCAGTCGAAACATTCTGTCGGCTCACAGTCCTCCAAAGGTTAGTAAATTCACTACAAGAGCATTACGTTTGGTTGTGGCTCAAAAGTGACGGTGATTTTGCTCCAATTCGACTTCAAATTCCTATGGTAGGAGTTTTCATATTGGAAAATCAGTTTTCAAAGTTGCTGCTGCCTTCTACGTGCAGAATTTTCAGCCTCATTTTGTTTCTGACACAAGAAAACAGAGACATTGTCTTTCTGGAATCTGGGGTTTTCAAGAATATTCTTTTCTGTTTTTTTAAATATAATCGTCAGAAACAATAAATTTCGCTAGTTTTAATGCTTTTCAGCTGCCGAATCACATCAGGCGCCTGCAGTCGAGTGGTATGTAGCCATGTTCGATTTTGAAGCGGTTGAGCCGACAGATCTATCGCTGAAAGTTGGCGATCGGATCATGGTGCTTGAGCGGTAAGCTATCTCCCCTTTGAGGGTTTTCTCGCCGCCGCTTTGTTTGGATACACTTAGGTCATGCAATGTATGAGCTACCTGAACATCCGCCGAGCTTTTATGATTGAAGGTATCCTATTTCCCAAGCCATTGTATTTTAGAAAAGACGACTGGTGGAGAGGGCGTTGTAACGGTCGTGAAGGGATTTTCCCTGCGAACTACGTGCAAAAATGCGAAAGTGAGCCCACTTTACCAAGGATTAATTGTGCGAAGTTACCCATTTGCTTTTTTTTTTTGCTCAAGCTTATTATACACGTATTTGTCGTTCACGAAACAACTTAGCTTAGCTATTTCAGCTCCAACTGGTGCAACCATTCCAATACTATGTCGAGCCAGAGCCGTTGCTGACTTTGAAGCTACAGCCGCCAACCAGCTCAGCCTAAAAACTGGTGACGTAGTGTGTGTACGAGAAAAGAGCTCCACAGGATGGTGGGAGGGTGAGCTGGTACGAGACGAGCACACTCTCGCGGGATGGTTCCCCGGCGATTACGTCACTCCAATATCGGTTAGTTTTTGTTTTTTTTTCTCTTCATTTGTGGTTTGTGTGGCTTTCGAAGAAAAACAAACAACTTTTAATACTTCTTTCTGACAGAACACCGCTAATTTTGAGCATCGGGTACTTGTTAATTGTACATATTGGCATCCCTCGTGTTTGGGGTATGTTATCGTCATTTTATGGCGCTTGCACAAGCTCTGATTACTTCAGGCAGAAACCGCTAACCAGAACACAGCAATGGCCCTGTTTGATTACGAAGCAGGACAATCGGACGAGTTGTCCTTCAAGGCTGGTGACGTCATCGTTGTGAGTTGTTTAATCCGGCCAAGTTTTTGAAAAGTTTGGATATGTGGACATAGAATCCGTTTTCCCAATACTTGACCTGATTTCTAGTTTACAGATAGTGGACAAAAAGGATGCGGACTGGTGGGCGGGGCATAAAGTAGACACGCCCAACGTTCGTGGACTCTTCCCTGCGAATTATGTGCAGATGAGGTAGAGCCAACGAACTCATCTGTAACGATTTATTTCAGATATCCTAGTGCATAATAGGTTGGTTTTGCCACGATAGACTTTGGAGGGGGCGGAGCTAAGACATGCCAGCCAGGCATGATCGCTGCCTCCTCCGAGTCATGAGGTAAAGTCAACTTTAGATCAGATTACATGTATCAATACTCTATTGTCACTTATGTATATGCGCTTGCCCGTGCATTGCCATACGTGGGTTTGTTCGGTTGCGGAGCGGCACTACACGGTCCAGAGTCGCAATAACTGTGTGCTATTGACTTCCTTCCTCTGCGTCTATGTCTAGCCCGCTGTAGAGCAAACTTTTCTGTTTGTATGTTTATTGCCATCTTACCAGTGGTTGTCATAATTTATTATGCATTCTTTGCGTGGGGCACAGTTTGGACTGGGGCTAAATTTGACGCTGATTGGCTTGGCGCCAAGCAGATAGGTAGCGCCACTGCTTGGTTCTTCACTGTTATGTTGCCCTTCACGCCATCCCTCCTGCCTCCTTTCACATCCTTCTGTTTTCCCGCTATTTATTGACTACCCTTGCTGTCACAAACTGTGTGTGGTCTTGGAAGCCATCGGTCGATACCGTCATTCAAGAGGAAATCGGTACCTCAGAAAAGAAAACGTCCAAAATTAATAAGATACTTCACTGCATGCACAGCACAATGAGAACACATTTGAAAACCATGCTTGGGGATTATTCCAATATTCTTGTTCAAAGTGAAGATAAAATCAACTTCGAGCACGGTAGAGAGTATGGTGATTCAAAAATACTCTTGCTTGAAGAATAATCTCGAAATTTCACAGATTGACGAAAAATAATATGATATTTGATTGAGTGCGTTCCACAAGTGTACAGTTGCTGGAATATTTGCGTAAAATTGATAACATGGCCCAAAGTACGCGTAACAAGAATTAGCTGAGGGTTTTCTTGTAAGTGCTCTGCGAGAACTTCCCCACAGAATTGAGAGATCGTAAGATTCTACGTTATTCCGAAGGTTCAGAAAAAAGAACGATATTCCGAGCCGTTCAAATGCTTCCAATGCACAACACATAACATTTATTCGCACACACTAAATCTGCACGGAATAACTCGTCGAACAACCCTAAAGCACTTACATTGCCGGTCAATCATTTCTGCATCGCAAAAAACCGCTCATCTGGCCTGCCGCGCCGCGTCATGCACGCGGCGCGGCAGACCAACTGGGCGCTCTGGTTGTGCGGCGTCACCAATGTTGATGTTTTGCTCATGTTTTCTGCCCTTGTTGACTCAACCATACCAGAATGAAAACAAATACATAAAGCAAAGTTGTGGAAAACAGGCAGAACATCAATATCTGCAAAGCCTATGCTACATGATCAAAAGTGATTGACCGGAACCATAGTTGAACTGACATGCGAGGGAGTATGTTAGCTTTTGCTTGAAAAAAATTGAAATGCCAAGATTATTACGAAGCTATTCAACGGCTCCAAGACTACACACAACTCCACACTACACACTTTACAGTATTCCACATAGGTTGTAGATCAAATAGTCTAATTCCGAGAAAAGCCATGTGACTTTGACTGTGTTACGCGAATGCCGATGTAGTTTTCAATTCACACTAGTCATTAGATGTTAGAGATGTGCTAATCGATCGATATTCATAGCTTTCACGTCACTCATAATTAGGTGCATAATTGTTGAGTTTTATTACGTCATCTAACTAATAATTTATTCGCCAAATTTTTTCCATAGTATATTATTAATCCACATGTCACTTTGCTTAGGTTTTAAGTATTCATAGTAGCGTTTTTACGTTTTTATCTCTTCGTGAGCAGTTTTAGTCGAGTTTTTTTCTTCATCAAATAAACGACTTGTTGAGCGGCATTGATTTATTGATTTTCTTCGGATAGTTGTAGTGATGTAGTGTTGTAGTGTGCTTGCGTGTGTGTCGTATGTGCTTGGTCCAGGGTGTGGTGTTGGTGTGTTGCATGTTGCATGTGCCGTATGCTGCCCTGCGTTTGTTGCGATCCCAGAATGGAATTGTACCGTGTCCCAATCCCCGTGTAAGAAGTGCGCGTGCAAAAATGACGTCATCGCTGGGTGGTTGTGCTCGTTTCAGCAGGTAAGACTATCGAGTACAGTAGTATTGTGGTGTGTGCGTGTGGTTGCCTCAGTCTAAAAGCATCGAGGCTATAACAACAGAAAGGACTGGTTACCGTAGTCTGCCATTCTTAGTGAGTAACTGGAGTGTACTGTGCTTCGCGGCGTTTGGGAACAGTTCGACTGCGTCCTGATCATAACTTACGTACTAGGAGCTTCGTTACACTTCAGGAGGGTTACTGCAATCCTTGTAGATGTGTCATATTACGAGCCATTGCATTTCGAAGCACTACTTGTTGCTGCAGATGCTATGATTCCTTGACGTTCATCGCCGAACTAATGATAAGAGCAGAGTGGAATGAGCAAGGTTGGAGTGGTCTCACACATCCTGATTCTATTCATACTTGTAGAACCTTTCATGGCGTATTCGTGGGATTTGCATCTTTCAATCCGATGCGGAACACGGTTTCATCCCATGCAAAACACGGTTTCTAGATTTACTGACCAATCCCGAGTTTCAACGAGAAACGCTTCAGGGTCTTCGGTCCGGATGGTGTGGCTGCCGCTACTCTTTTCTGACACAGCAACACCTTACGTAATGAGCATATTTCATACAGCGACAAGAAGGTGTTGCTGTATCGATGGGTGGTGCGGCATCCACTAACACAGCGACACAGGTAGTGCGGCACCTCCCACTGCAACACCACTTGTGTGGCCCGACGTCTAGTCGTCGTCTACTGGCTGCTCGTACCATGGGAGCATGCAACCAGAATGTCAGCCCTTCAGGCTAACCTGACGGGTCTTTTTTTGACTTTCATTGTTATTTAGGTTCACAGCCATCGTAGATCCAACGTTTCAAGCAAAAAAAAAAAAAAAAAAAACAACAAAGCATGTTCTGGTCGGACCTTGCCCTTATGATTTCGGAAAATTGATCACCGCGTTAGTTTTCACTCCAGCGCAACACCTAGGAATACAGAAAAAGAAAATGAGAGCAAAATTATTGCGGATGTTGTCTCTGAGTGGACATAAACGATGTCCATTAGGTTCTGCGCTCATATCCCCATCCTAACACTAACCGGGGGCGGAGCATATTGGTGGTGAAAGGGGCGGTGCTACTATTCTCTTATTGGGCTGTCCATCAACTCATTTCCTCTCTTCAACATCTGTCCATCCTTCTACCTACATTGTGCAATGGGTTTGCGCAGAGGCGGTGCATTACTATTGAAGGTGAGTTGTCACATTTCTGTTACAATCCTCTAGGAGTATAGCGGTTTTACACAGTGCAGGGATGGCGACAGTAATTTTGATACGTATAGATTGGCAGCGCGCGCGTCGCGCATCCTATAATCGACATGTATCTAAACCAATATCATCACTACTGTAGGGATCGAAACTGGTATTTTACTTGAGAGCAGCAGGGTCAGATCAAATTACTAGCCAGAGTGACAAGGGCATCGACTCAAAACTACTTGGTATAGTCTGTTCCACGGGGGAAGATAGTTGCGGAAACGCCACAGAGAAGAAGAGCGCGGGAAAGTGCGGAGAGCCTCGAGAGGGTGCAGAGAAAAACAGACACTGTGCACGCATACTCAACTATCGTCGCGTGTGGAACAGATTATATAGGATGAGATTCATCCGAAACACCGTGTAGAAACGTAAGAACTTACACAGATTTTGACACATTCAAAAATAGAACGAGAGGTGAATTGGAAATGGTGTGAAGTGGAAGGCATTGAGTTTTATGAGGTAGACTGCGATGCAGTTAACGGTCGCCAGTGACGGGGAAAATTGGTGAAGCCCAAAAAAAAGGGGTCAGTGAAGATCAATCGCACCTGCCGTTTCCTGGAATGATCATTGATTTTTCGATTGAATCGATTGATATCCGGTTTGCCGATTGTTCGATGTCTCTGGGTATGTCCACGACGTCGTATGTTTTTCAGAAAGGAACCCCCAGCTCAACAACCGACTGTGTCCATCGTGAGATCCGTTGAGTCGCTCTACGAGGTACCACCCACTGAAGAGGAGCTCATGGCGGATGATGCATACTACGCTATCCCTCCTGGCCCATCGTCACCCAGTCAACTCTACGATGTACCACCTGTTGTAGAGGAAAACTCGGTGCAATTCAATAAACTCGCAGAGGTTATCGACTTCCGTATACCAATGATCTGGGAGAAATCGATAAATCAATAATTTCACAGGAGTTGCTGTCCACTGAGGAGCGATATCTCGGCGATTTGCTCTTGGCTAAGAAGCTTTTTCATGACAACCTGATAAAGCTGCCATATCGCAACGAGGTGGAGACCATCTTTCGCCATTGGGACCAGCTGATCGAAGTTTCTAGAAGGGTATACTTGCGACTGAAGAACTGCGATTCACCAGGTGCGTGGTGGCTAGTTTTGTGCCCTAACTACGTGTTATTCCCACAATTCCAGGGCAAGTGTTCATCTCGGAGATCGACTCGTTGTCGGTGTTCGTGGCGTTCTGTAGTCACCAGCAGGTGGCGCTTGACACCCTGAATCAGCTGATCACCCATCCAGACGCTCAGCAGCTGTATGCAAGATGCACTGCCAGCATAGCAGCACGAGGAATGAGTCTGAACACGTTTCTGTTGATGCCGCTGGGACGAGTTACTCGGTTAGTTGGACGATTTCGGTCGCCTGTAAATGATATGATTTAGGGCTTGGGCAAAATGTCTGTGTCGTAACAACTCAGATACCGAGAGCTCTACTATCTTTGAATGATCAAATAGTTGAAATTTAAATTGTGATGTAATGATGGTCTAGATTCTTTGTTTTTTTTTTTAATTTTTCAAAGTGGTGATCTCGATTCTATTTGGATTCATGTCCGTTATTCGTTTGCATTTTTCTTTATTAACTAGTTAGTTAAGCGGAAAATTTTGGTCAAAGACATCCCCTCTGCCGATAGCCACCAATGGGGGTCGATCACAGGCCACGCCCCCGGCACGCTATTGGCCAACCGTTCCATCTATGTGTGGGCACACATAGGATCTTATACTTGCATATAATTCCTAATATGGAGTCAGAGAATTATTTAAAGTACTTTCTACTACTTATATTTATTATTATATTTTTATTTATTTATATTTATACATATTTTATTATGATATATATCTCCTTTTTCATATATTTATATTCATTATTTATTGCTTATTTTGTTTTACGTATTCTACATCAATTTTATCCCACATATTTATTCACTGGAGTGCCTGCCTTACTGTATTCCTCTCGAGAAAAAGTGACTTGACAGTTAAACTGGTGGGGAACAGTTCTCGCCCAATAACCTCAAAAGTAAAAAGTTTAGTAAATTTTGAAAAGTAAACACTTTGATCTACACATGTTTTTGCTATCCGGACAGTAACAGACTATAATGTATGTAGATCATTAGCTCCTTCTCGATCAATAATTGATTCTGATCATTTCAGATACCCATTATTGATCGAGAAGATCCTCAAGGAATGCGATCCGCACGGAGATCTACATCAGGTATATGCATCTGTCGTGTACTAATGTTACCGACAACTACCACAAATCACTATTTCAGGATCTGGACACCGCCTTGCAATTACTGCGCGCCCTAGTGTCCGAGGTGAACAGAGCGGTCACTGAGGAGGAGAACATCTTCCTGCTGTGCTGGGCCCAGTCCCATATAAAGTGTCCGCCATCGTTGAAGCTCGAGTTTACGTCGCATACGAGATTACTGGTACGAGTTGTCGTGTTTCTCACAAATGTTATCCATTTGCGGATATTTATATGCCCTGCATTGAACTCGACATCAAATTGAATTTTCATTGAGTTCTCTTTACTCATGTTTGGCCGAATTTTCAGGATAATTTTTAGTGGTTACCATGTCAAGTCAATCAATTATTGATTTCCAGGGTCTGAGGTCTTTCCTTCATTCTGGTGTATTGTACAAACAACGTAGTGGACGTCTATTAGTCGCACTTCTCTTTAATGATTTTCTCATGCTCACTACGCCCGATGAACACTTACCTGAGGTAAGTATCTTTCGATACGTTTATCAGTACTGCTCCACAACCTAACAAGCCAAACTTTCAGCCAAACTCCTTCAAGATCTCAAAAACCACGGAGAAGCATTTCACCCTTTACAAACAACCGATGCTACTTTCTAATCTCAAAGTACTGCCATCAAACGACGAATCTACACTGAATCTCAAATATGGTACGTGTTGTTCAGAGGCGTGCCTACTGCTCGCTAGCCATTCGCTGTTCCGACTTGTGCGTCGTAGTTACCGTGTGAACACTAGATGATGCAGCATATTTTGCTTTGTAATTAGTTTTTAGTTCGAAGTAGTAATTAATAGTAGTTTGACAGTCAATATCACGTACATATATGCTTGTCCTTTAATGTGATCTGAGATAGTGCAAAAGAGCATGCATGGAAGTATTGTGATTTCGACAAAACATACTGCTTCCAGGCGCTGAGACGATTTGTTTCCGTTGCACCAGCGGCAATGCGCGACGATTGTGGACCACTCAGTTGGAGCAAGCCATAGATTTGTACGCGATCACCGTTGCCGAACAGGAGCACGGAAAGGTGCGTAGTACAAGCGGGCATTTTGGATATCCCACTTTCTATGTAGTCCTTAAAGGCAGTGTGCAAGCTCGGGGTGGATTCGCAGTATTTGGTACCAGAAGCAAGGGACTATGCTGGTGACCAATGTGTATGTCTTCCAACTCAAAAGTGCCAAAAACCCCCTTTTTGAGCCAGCTCATTTTGAAACAGCGCCAGAAAAAAATTAGCTTTTGGATTGCTGCGTAGATCAAAAGGCAGTTCCCAAGCTCAGGGTAGATTCGTAGTATTTGGTACCAGAAGATGCACGGGGTAAGACTGATTACAATGGTGTACGTCTCCCAACGAAGTGCCAAAAATGCCCTTTTCGGACCGTCTCGTTTTCCAGCAAACGTACAGTCGGCGCATCGTTACGGAGTTGCGGAGGTTGCGCAGCGATCGATTGATCCCTTCGCTGCCACTGCATGGCCGCATGCGATGCTGTGCATTTGACCTCCCGTGTATACAGTGTGTAACTCTTTGAATTTTCGGTCTTTCCACTGTAATGGAATGTATGCGTGTGGTTTACTTTTTGGTTACCTGTTTTGGTGATAAGACACAAAATGGATGCGATATTCGTGCTCAAAACCTAACCCCCCTCATTTCCTATTCAAAATTTGAGCGTTTTTTTTTTGAAAATCTCGGAGGCCTGGCTGTGGAATAGCGCCAAAACAGCTGTTGCAAACATTGGACAAATACATGTACCCGTAAAAGTAAACCACACGCATCCATTCCACTTATGGTGGAAAGAACGAAGATTCAAAGATGCTACAGGATGTGCACACGGGAAGTCAAATGCATGGCGCCACACGCGGCCATGGAGTGGCGGCGAGGGCATCGATCGATCTCGGCGCAACTCCGCAACTCCGCATCGATGCGCCGGCTGCGCGTTTGCTTCAAAATGGGACAGTTCAAAAAGGAGGGTTTTGGCACGTTCGAGTTGGGAGACATACACCAGCACTTTACAGGTTAGGAGTGAAATTTGAATACGTCTTTCCAGAAATCAACGACGAATGGAAAAGTTATCGGGCGATTGTTGGTTGAGGTGATGAATACCCAGAATATCCACACAAAAATACTGGAATCGACCCCTGTAAGTTTTTTTGTTCATTTCTTGTTTTTATTTGGTCTTGCCTTTAGTGGAGTGTTCATTTGCAGTTGTTTATATTGTTTTTGAAAAATATAATTGCAACACAGGTGACAGCTATGACCTATTCTTAGCTCTTGTACAGCTATGCTGATAGCAAAAAAAGCTGCAGATGTCTCTTTTTCAGCATGTTCTCCGTGTCTCCCTTGGGAAAGCTAACGAGACATTCGACGTGGATCTCTCAAAGAAGTCTGACCTGCACCTCAGCACGCAATTTCCATTTGACAGTACCTCTCTGCATTTCACTGTTGCACTTCTGCACAAGAATCTCTACTCTCCCGATGTGCCATTGTTAGGTCAGTCAATTTTTTTAGCGTTTGATCTTTGGATTTCCATGAAGTATTCAGAATTTTTAGATGAGAGGAGCGTTGCGTTAGGTGATTTACTCAGGGAGTCATCTTATCATCGTGGACCTTTAATCAAGCCGATTCACTTAAGAAGAGGTTCACTTTTGCCTTTTTTTTTAAAGATGTACATACATACGTTCCGGCTTCTTGTATAATGCTCGTTTTTCAGATATCAGGGATAAAACAAAACCGGTCGAAACTGTAACTGTGAAATTTGTTGTGCAAATGTTTGATGCAAATATGTAATTAGTTCATGTTCATTTGATAAAATTTTATCTATTTTTGGTCAGAAATTCCTGAAAAATTTTCGTTATTCTTCCAAGATCTAAAAAATGGAGAAGAAAGCAGTCAAGATGTTTCCACCTGTGCCGGTCACACTGTGGTCTACTGCGGGCAATTTTCTGAGGTGGCAGGTGTCAACGAAAGCTAATGGGACAAAAGTCCCAAAGCACGCACTGCTAAAGATCTGCCGGTGTAGGCCGTCGTTGCACGGCGCTCTTTCCACTACCAACCTTGCTGACACTCTGCCGGTGCAGGCCGTCGTTGCACGGCGCTCTTTCCACTACCAACCCTGCTGACACTCTGCCGGTGCAGGCCGTCGTTGCACGGCGCTCTTTCCACTACCAACCTTGCTGACACTCTGCCGGTGCAGGCCGTCGTTGCACGGCGCTCTTTCCACTACCAACCCTGCTGACACTCTGCCGGTGTAGGCCGTCGTTGCACGGCGCTCCTTCCACTACCAACCTTGCTGACACTCTGCCGGTGCAGGCCGTCGTTGCACGGCGCTCTTTCCACTACCAACCCTGCTGACACTCTGCCGGTGCATGCCGTCGTTGCACGGCGCTCTTTCCACTACCAACCCTGCTGACACTCTGCCGGTGTAGGCCGTCGTTGCACGGCGCTCTTTCCACTACCAACCCTGCTGACACTCTGCCGGTGCAGGCCGTCGTTGCACGGCGCTCTTTCCACTACCAACCCTGCTGACACTCTGCCGGTGCAGGCCGTCGTTGCACGGCGCTCTTTCCACTACCAACCCTGCTGACACTCTGCCGGTGCAGGCCGTCGTTGCACGGCGCTCTTTCCACTACCAACCCTGCTGACACTCTGCCGGTGCAGGCCGTCGTTGCACGGCGCTCTTTCCACTACCAACCCTGCTGACACTCTGCCGGTGCAGGCCGTCGTTGCACGGCGCTCTTTCCACTACCAACCCTGCTGACACTCTGCCGGTGCAGGCCGTCGTTGCACGGCGCTCTTTCCACTACCAACCCTGCTGACACTCTGCCGGTGCAGGCCGTCGTTGCACGGCGCTCTTTCCACTACCAACCCTGCTGACACTCTGCCGGTGCAGGCCGTCGTTGCACGGCGCTCTTTCCACTACCAACCCTGCTGACACTCTGCCGGTGCAGGCCGTCGTTGCACGGCGCTCTTTCCACTACCAACCCTGCTGACACTCTGCCGGTGCAGGCCGTCGTTGCACGGCGCTCTTTCCACTACCAACCCTGCTGACACTCTGCCGGTGCAGGCCGTCGTTGCACGGCGCTCTTTCCACTACCAACCCTGCTGACACTCTGCCGGTGCAGGCCGTCGTTGCACGGCGCTCTTTCCACTACCAACCCTGCTGACACTCTGCCGGTGCAGGCCGTCGTTGCACGGCGCTCTTTCCACTACCAACCCTGCTGACACTCTGCCGGTGCAGGCCGTCGTTGCACGGCGCTCTTTCCACTACCAACCCTGCTGACACTCTGCCGGTGCAGGCCGTCGTTGCACGGCGCTCCTTCCACTACCAACCCTGCTGACACTCTGCCGGTGTAGGCCGTCGTTGCACGGCGCTCCTTCCACTACCAACCCTGCTGACACTCTGCCGGTGTAGGCCGTCGTTGCACGGCGCTCCTTCCACTACCAACCCTGCTGACACTCTGCCGGTGTAGGCCGTCGTTGCACGGCGCTCCTTCCACTACCAACCCTGCTGACACTCTGCCGGTGTAGGCCGTCGTTGCACGGCGCTCCTTCCACTACCAACCCTGCTGACACTCTGCCGGTGTAGGCCGTCGTTGCACGGCGCTCCTTCCACTACCAACCCTGCTGACACTCTGCCGGTGTAGGCCGTCGTTGCACGGCGCTCCTTCCACTACCAACCCTGCTGACACTCTGCCGGTGTAGGCCGTCGTTGCACGGCGCTCCTTCCACTACCAACCCTGCTGACACTCTGCCGGTGTAGGCCGTCGTTGCACGGCGCTCCTTCCACTACCAACCCTGCTGACACTCTGCCGGTGTAGGCCGTCGTTGCACGGCGCTCCTTCCACTACCAACCCTGCTGACACTCTGCCGGTGTAGGCCGTCGTTGCACGGCGCTCCTTCCACTACCAACCCTGCTGACACTCTGCCGGTGTAGGCCGTCGTTGCACGGCGCTCCTTCCACTACCAACCCTGCTGACACTCTGCCGGTGTAGGCCGTCGTTGCACGGCGCTCCTTCCACTACCAACCCTGCTGACACTCTGCCGGTGTAGGCCGTCGTTGCACGGCGCTCCTTCCACTACCAACCCTGCTGACACTCTGCCGGTGTAGGCCGTCGTTGCACGGCGCTCCTTCCACTACCAACCCTGCTGACACTCTGCCGGTGTAGGCCGTCGTTGCACGGCGCTCCTTCCACTACCAACCCTGCTGACACTCTGCCGGTGTAGGCCGTCGTTGCACGGCGCTCCTTCCACTACCAACCCTGCTGACACTCTGCCGGTGTAGGCCGTCGTTGCACGGCGCTCCTTCCACTACCAACCCTGCTGAGACTCTGCCGGTGTAGGCCGTCGTTGCACGGCGCTCCTTCCACTACCAACCCTGCTGAGACTCTGCCGGTGTAGGCCGTCGTTGCACGGCGCTCCTTCCACTACCAACCTTGCTGACACTCTGCCGGTGTAGGCCGTCGTTGCACGGCGCTCCTTCCACTACCAACCTTGCTGAGACTCTGCCGGTGTAGGCCGTCGTTGCACGGCGCTCCTTCCACTACCAACCTTGCTGAGACTCTGCCGGTGTAGGCCGTCGTTGCACGGCGCTCCTTCCACTACCAACCTTGCTGACACTCTGCCGGTGTAGGCCGTCGTTGCACGGCGCTCCTTCCACTACCAACCTTGCTGAGACTCTGCCGGTGTAGGCCGTCGTTGCACGGCGCTCCTTCCACTACCAACCTTGCTGACACTCTGCCGGTGTAGGCCGTCGTTGCACGGCGCTCCTTCCACTACCAACCTTGCTGAGACTCTGCCGGTGTAGGCCGTCGTTGCACGGCGCTCCTTCCACTACCAACCTTGCTGAGACTCTGCCGGTGTAGGCCGTCGTTGCACGGCGCTCCTTCCACTACCAACCTTGCTGACACTCTGCCGGTGTAGGCCGTCGTTGCACGGCGCTCCTTCCACTACCAACCTTGCTGACACTCTGCCGGTGTAGGCAGGGTAAAGCACGAGGTACGATTCGACTATTTCAAATACGTACCCCCCGTTTGGTTTTTATGAACTCAGCCAGGACCACCTAGCTAGGCCCCGCCCCTTACTTGGTAAATAACCCCTATCGAGGCAGTGGATGGGTCACCGCCATCGACGCTTTACTGTACAGGGTGCGGCAGAAGCCTCTGGACAAGCACATTCGATCTTCAAAATATAAAGAACAGAAAACTGGAAAAGCGGATGGGTTGTTGTGTGTTAGAAGTTAACTTGTCAATATGAATAATATTTTTGATCCCAAAATTTCCTTCACTGGTAGCGATCCAGGCTTAGGGAAAGGTAGATGAGACTTTGGCCCGGCGTGCACGTTGATGAGGTCAAATTCATCTCGAGCCTCTTCCGAAGTTTCGGAAGACAGTCTAAAGTCCTGTATGGCATTAAGAAAGCCATAGCACACAGAATTTAGAAACACAGAAACAAAATCTCAGAATCTCTCAGAATGATGTAGGAAATCGAAAAGCGTTTATTTATCTCCACCATGGCAGTAGAGAAACATACTCACTTTGTGAGGCAATTTCGTCATTCTATGAATTAGAAATCAGCACGTATACATTAAAAAAGAGCAAGCCAACAAGTCCATAACAGAAAACGATGGTGATACTGCTCTTAAACAGATGAAAATAGCCATTACAGCGCGATTTCCGCGTTTGCATGCAAAATTTTGACCAC